>CM044110.1:17413828-17571623 GCA_024174645.1 Lemna minuta | reverse complement strand
TCTATGGGTCTCTCCTTCTCAGACACGGCCAATGGATTTTCTTTCCATCCAACTCTTCCTCTTGCGGCTTGCTCATCTGGGCACAGAAGGTTTAGCTCACTGGATGATTCTGAGGAATTTCTCAAGCTTAAAGGCACGGATCATATTTTTAGGGAAAAATATGTTCATTTTGTATTTTTGTGAAGCACTTAAGAAATAGGAGAGATTAACATTGACTTCTGGAATTTGACAAAGTTTGTTACACGATGCAGGTGACGAGAATTGTGCATCCATATGGCATTTTGCTGGCGCTAACAGCTTGGAGCCCCTCACATGAGTCAATCTCTTTTTAAAATTATTACAAAAAGGTTTGATAAACTCTTTGTACATATCATTGTTTTTGACATTTATAGAGAATTTTGTCCCTACATTACAGAGAGAACCATGGTTACTGTAAAATACACAAGTCAGGGGAGAGGCAAGGCATTGGCACCACCATCCTGTTCTTAGGGTTTCCTAATTATAAGAACTGATTATATTACACTAACTGCCCTTTAAATTGGATAAAGAAAAACTATTCTCCTGGACCCTATAGGTAGTGATCATCCTGTTTTTAAAAAGGACTACTTTTTGGTTGAACATCAATCAATCCAGAAAATCAAGTGCATTGAAATGTATACCTTATAGGTCCTTGAAGCAGCATGTCCACTGATCTAGGGAGTCTGTGTGATCCAGCTATCTATATAAAGAGTGGCCTACACTTAATTGAATAGGAAATGAAATCATTGATTTTCTTCCTGTGGATTTTTGTCTATCATGATTGGCCATCACTAATGATAAGTCCCTGAAGTGTATCCGATTGGCCATTACTAATGATAGGTCCCTTGAGTGAATCTGATGAAATTGGAGGATGGAAGGATACTGAAATTTATTGAATATTTGGAAGTACAATTGTCTTTTCAAGAAACTAACAGAATTCGGAATTCAAGAAAGAGAGATTCTGGGGAAGTATGCCCCTAAGAACCTCCGGCGAATTCCTTGGTGAAGTCTTCAGTAGCCGTGAAGGGAATGGTCTCAGGTAATCCCGATCAAACTCCCTAACTTACTCCTTGTCGCCGATAGTCTCACTCTCGGTCGACGCCCTGATCTTTCCCACCCTCTCCTTCAAGAAAGAAAGATGTCAGAAAATAACCGACCGCCTCCTTTTATTCCCCGTCGCCTCAAGTTCCAGATTGTGGCACTTCCCGCCCTATCCTGACAGCTGTCCACGGTAGACCTTTCCGATGGACCTAATTAACTTCCCTCTTATTAGAGTGCCTACACTTCCGACGGCCATAGGTAATTATGGGAGTCCTACCAGAGGACTTCTGGGAAAGGTACATCTGTAACAAAAAAGATAGGGTATTGTTGCCAAAAAGAAATCATGAGTGAATGCAACTACTTCACAACTATTGTGAGGGCCATCACTGTCCTAGCCACTATCACCCAAGCCACAGCCGACCACGCCATTGCCTTATCCAGGCTGCCATTGCCCAGCCACTAATGTTGCCACCCTAATTTGTGAGCACTACTGTCATGGATTTCTCACCAAATATGGCTCCTTTACACCCAGCCACTAGCTGACTTGCCATTGACCTTGTTCGCTTTGTCGCTAGCTCCAATTATTCAATCATCGACTTCGATTCCACTTGTTTTCTTATTGTTAATGCCTTGCCATTCAATTATGGCGAATCTCTTTTGATCAAATTTTTTTTATGGCCACAGTTATGGCTGATGGATTTCTAGCTCCAAAGACTTTCATATTGCTCACAATAGTGTGAAAGTCTCCATGAAACTCTTGCTCAATAATTGTCACTAATGAAAGCCAGCACATGAATTGTGGACCATGTTGGAGGCTATGTACGCTGATAATAGCGATACTAGTCATCTTGTGGAAACATTTGAGTCACTCTTTGTCAACAAGCAAGGGGAAAACTCCCACTCCCTTATCATTTTCCTTGGATGAAGAATATGTTCAAGTGTTGATAATAAGTGGCCTACAAGCCAATCGCGTTATACACATGTTATGCACTTTATTATAAACCTTATGGTCATTTTTGCACGTGTGTGGTATTTATAATGAGGTCTTGGGATATGTGCAAGGATAAGTAAACTATGATGAGATCAAACTATAATGACTACTTAGCTAAAGTCTATATATTGTAATGTTTCTATTCAGTAGATATCCAAGAAGGATATATCATGTATCCCAAGAGAATAGTAATGCTCGCTCCTACTCATATGATGATGATAGTTGGTCCTGTGATTATGTTGTAGAGAAACTTAGGCTTGGCATAGAATGCTCTTTAGGACAAAAGTTTATTAAATTGATTTGCCTAAATCTTGCAATGGTATTATACCTAATTTTCAACCAGGTTGAGTTGTGTCATTGTTGTATACGAGGCCTTTAGACTTAAAATGTCAAAGACATTTTATGGATAGACGATTGTGTTTTGACTTTGTCTCACAAATCATCAAATCTTGAATATGTAAAATTTCTACGATGTGATTGTGTGATTAAGATGAGGTCTTCCACCCATGGTACTGGTAGGAGGCAAACTCTAAAAAAATAGCGCACTGTAAGTCTTTGACCAAGGTAAAAAGAGAAATATTAGAAAATAAACTTTATAAAAAAAAATTTATTGTGATGTTTGACTAAAATAATCAATTAGGATTTGATAGTTGACTAATAACATGCAATTTCATGCATTTTATCTATTTTTATACATTTTATGCATTTCTTTTTTAAAATATAATCATAAATGCATGTTATCGTGATTGAAAATGATTAAAATGATCATTCTTATGTTTAAGAAAATATTCTTGATTTTTCATAAATTAATAACATTTTATGAGCATTTAATGACATTGATACATAAAAAATATAATCTTATTTTATTTAAAATTAAAATTAAAATTTATTTCCTATTTAAAATGCCTTTATTGACATTAAAATATTTATGAATGCATTTTATCATGAATTTTATTGAATAATTTATTTCTAGGAAAAATTTGATATTTTTCTAGACTTTTAGATTTTTTGGGGCAAAGAGGAGAGGTGTACCTCCCCGGCCTCTCCTCCTTCCTCTTCCCTATCTCATTTTCTCCCATGCACGTGCATGTGTGTAAGGGGGAGGAGGGGATCCCCCCTCTCTCTGAATTCTCCTACATACTCCTTGATTACTCTCTCTCTTTCTTCTCTCCTTTGTATGAGAGTGCGCACAAAAGGAAGAGGAGGAGGAAATTTCTCACTTCTCTCTCTCCCATCTTTCTCCTTCTGTACCCCTCTTCCTTCCCTCCTCCGCGAGCACACGTGCATGCGTAAGGGAGAGGAGGAAGAGAATTTCTCCTCTTGTCTCCCCTCCTCTCATATGCGCATAAGGGAGAGGAGGAGATTCCTCTCCCTTCTTCCTACGCTTCTCCCTCTCTCTTTTCCTCTCCGTGTCTCTCTCTCTCTTCCCTCTCTCCTTTTCTTCTCCCCCTTGCTTCCTCGCTCTTGCGCACACACAAGAACTCTTTCTCACTATTCTCCTCTATGCCGCCGATTTTGTCTCGTGTGTGCGGTGAAGAGAAGCGCTCTCTCTCCAACACGTCTCTCTTCCGCGTATGCGCGAAAGAGAGTTCACCCTTTCTCGCTCTTTCCTTTTGATTCACACTCTCTCATTCGCAAGCAAATGGAGGATAGAGAGAAAGTCTCTTCTCCTCCACTCCCTCACTCTTCTCACTCTCTTTTTTGCTCTCTTCTCATCCCCTCATGCTCTCTTATCTCTCGCTCTCTCTCTCTTTCTCTATCATCTGATGTAAAATGAGGAAGGAGAGAAGAGAGAGGAGAGAGACTAATGAGTTTTTAATTTTTTTATGTGTGCATAGTTTGACTAGGCTGAAGCAGGTTGATCGGCCCTATTTGAGGAGAGAGAAAAATCAATCAACACTCAAGATTTCTCTAAATTAAAATCTTGATATCCAATGATCCGGATGGACTTAGGAGCTGAAATTTTATGGGCATGATCATCATTTCAAGCTCCACTAGGGCTAATTTCAATTCTGACATGAAAAAATTAAGGTTTTTAATGTTTCATTTTGTGCCTTTAGCATTGGCTAACTTGCAGGAAAGAAGACATCGATTAATTATTCTTTGTATATGGAACATCATTTTTAGTGACTTTCTTCTCTTTGTATTAATTCCTCATTTTCGATGCAAGACACCAAGTCTTGGTGAAATGAATAAGGCTCTCAAAAGTATATTTTGGTTAGAGAGCATCAATAAACTTACTCGCATCACAAATCCTTAGATTAGAATCCTTTTCTATCCATATTTTCCATTTTATCTAGTTTTATCAACATTTTCACATTTTCAAACCCTATAATCACTTTTTCTACCATCGATCAAGGGTTTTCAATCTTCGAAAGGAGTTTGAAAGTATTTAATTTGTTCATTTCATTTTTCTGTACATCTTCTTCCTTTCATCAATCATCTCTACTTTCTAAATCTAAAAATACCCAAAAAATATTTCTTAATTTTAATATTTTAACCTTTCTCTATGTAGATTCAACCTCGACTCGCCATTATTCTAAATTTTAAATTTAAATTCAAAGAGTTGAGTATAATTTTTTTTATATGTAAATTTGTGCATTTAATGACTGTAATATTACACATATCACTTAACATGCCTTAAGTCGTTCTATAAATGTTGTGTAGATGAGGGATTATATGTATACAATAATTTTGAAAGATAGGCTTTATGTGAGGGTATCATAATCTCATTACCTTCCAAGACAAGTAGTTTAGCTTGGCGCCTCACGTGTTAGTGACTCAACTTATCAAGTGGGTTGAATTGATCAATGATTAATTAATTAATAATAGATGTTAAATGAATTAATTTGACATGTGATAACATGCACATATAACTTAAATTCTTCTCTTATTTAACTAATATTTATGCTTATTTTATGTAATTATGATGCATGTTATCATAGTTTTTATGAATTTTCTCCATTGGTATGCCATTTTACTAAAGTCCATATTTATGCATTATTTAGGGTTCATTATGTGTTTTATTGATGTTTGATCTTTTGCAAGGTTGAATAATTGGAAATTAACCACTTTCCTTGAGATATTTTGACTTTAGTAGACGATTAAAAGAATTAATTTCAAGACAAGAATGATATGATGATATTATTTAAGTTTATTTTGAAATTCATCCTTATTTTCTTGTTTGGATTTATATTTTAGATAGCATGATATTATAGATGAAGAAATTTGTGGTCTAATGGAGGAAAATTGAATTAAAAAGGAGCTGTATAAATTAAGATATGAATTTCTGAATTTTAGGGAATTTTTTGGAATTTATTTTAATTTTTTTAGTATTTTTTCCTATTTTTAATTCCTTTAAAAAAAGGGCAAAAAGTGTTTAATATTCGCGCAGGACCGCAGAGCTGACATGACGCACGACGAACACGTGGCACAGCCACACGAGGCCATGTGGCACCTACGTGGCGCATGGAGGGCTTCGGGCTGGCAAGTGATGGGCCCACGGGTTAGTGGGCCCAAGTAAGTTAATTGGGGCATACCAGGCCCATAGGGCGATGCATTTGCTTAAGGGAGCCCCACCTTTTATACTCACGAATTCCTGAAATTTTGTACGTGTGGGATTATATTTCTCCTCTACAGGACACGTGGCAGAGCAACACGCGTTGGATCAAAAGCACAATGAAGATTGCACGTGTCCGTCGGATCATCAATTAAATACGTGCTTTAATCGCGATTTAAGTGACGGCGAACAACTGCGATTCAATCGCGCTTTGGACGACTCACCTTGTAACATGTGGCTTCGTAAGGAGGCTACGATCAAGATCGGACGAGCGAAAAAGAGGGAGAACGTGGGCCCGCGTCATGGGATCATGGCTCACTTAAAGCGGATGATCGTGGCCGTCCAACCGTTCTTCATTAGATCAAACGGTCCGCGATTTTCTATAAAACGGTGTTCTTCCTCCCTATAAAATAACTCTTGATTGAATCGTGAAGGAATTAAGCGGTTTTTGAGCAAAATCCTGAGTTCTTTGTGATCTCTCCGTGTTCTAGACTCGATTGCGATCCAATTGAGGCAGGATTGATCACAAATCATTACAAGATTTGATTGAATTCTCCCCTTAAACGACGAACGTACGCCGAGGAAGAAACCGATCAAATACACTTCAATCGATGCGATTTGGAGCCTAATCTTTGCGTCAATGAGGTTAGTAGTGTGGATTGATCATTTATCTTGCAACAATTGTAATTTAGATTAGATTTAGGTAGTTAATTTCATCCTTGAAATCGAGTTGTTCTTCATTTTCGCCCAAATTGGGTGCGGATTTTTGCTGATTCTGAAACAAGGATTTCTCTCTGATCTTAATCCAAATCATTTGATTTTGATTTCATTGGATTCCTTGTTTCATCAGCTTTTCGTGGATAGCAAAATCGTAAAATTTTATCATCATTTGACCCTTCAATTTGATGTTTGACCATCAACTGTTCATTTTCAATCCGAATTTGGGCGTTGACTTGCGGGGGCAATAACACTCAAAATACAAGATGAAATTTGAAAATTTTGGTCTGGCTATTAGCTTTCTATTCACATGTGAATTTCAAGATTTGGATATCATTTGGTTAGTCAATTTGAAGATTTACACCGAAGTGTTCATTTCGGGATTCTTTTTATCTTTGATTTTCAATAAATCATAATAAATCCAATTCTTCTTGAAAAATCGTGAATTATATATCAAAAATTTATATTTTCTCTCTAGTTTCCGAATATATAATTTTTGTAATATTTTAAGCTATTTGTATTCTCTGATTTTACAAAAAGTCAACGGTTAGTCAAAATCAACGCTTTGACCTTGACTTTTGACATTTCTTCGTCAAATCAGTTTCTAAATTCTTAAAATATCTTATTTGGTATATTTATATCATTACCATTAATAAAATATCATTTTCACTTCTTAAAAACCTTAATTAAACCTAAGTTTCACCAAGTCAACTCTTCGATCAAAGTCAACCATGTTCTCTGTAGATCGACCCGATCTTTACACTGTACTTGATTTTATATTTTTGTATTTATGAGTTCAAAATTATAAATTTTGTTTTACCGACGTTTGTGTGTTTTCAACTACCGCATAAATTGCTTCGTCAACATGCCAGTAAAGAGTTACTTGGCCTATAGACTTAATAATTAGATGTGTACTAGGGTCTAGAGGGTCACACATAATCATATTAGAAGATTGGATAAATGCTTAATTGTTTTCAATTTTTGTGGAAATATCAGACTTTATTAGAAGATGGGGGTCCTATGCAACTCACTTCCCCTGACCCATTGTCGTCTTCTCCTCTTTTCCTCATATCCATGAGATAGGTTATGGTCAGAAAATTACTGGATATCAAGGTATGTTTGCTAGAACTTCTAATTTCATGCTAAGAGAAGACTTGTCGAGATGCAAATTATGTGGATATCATTAGGGATTAGGCATGCTTGCAACTTTCAATGTCACTGACAATATGTTTTTGTGCAATCGTTAAAAACACCTGGAGACGTGTCAAAATGATTTCCAAACTCACTAATATAAGATAAAAATCAAGAATTAAATAGTATAATGGTGAATAAGGGTCGAATCCATGGAAAATTAAGGTATTTTTTAGGTGTTCTTCAAATTCGATCAAAATCAGATGAGAAATTGACATGAGAAATTAGGGATTTTAATAATTTTAGAAAGAGAACTCAAAGATGAATCCATGGAATAAAAAATCACTCGATTTAGATCAAGATTCGCCGAAAAATCAAAGAGCAAAAATTAGATAAAATTTCTGAACGCGAAGATAGAGAAAACCAAAAAAATATCTTAAATTTGGCTAATCTATGATTTGAAATTGAAATTTGATATTATAGGAAGAGAGATTAGGAGAAAAACACGAATGCTAACCCAAAATAGTGCTCTAAATGATCCAATTGATCGCCGGATCAATGGCTCTTCATTTTGCGATTTCGAAGATGAGTTTTGGCATTCAAGAAGTCATTTCTCCTTATTCTCTCCTCAAAATCTCACTTTCAAAAAGTCTTTTGATGCAAAAATTGATCTAGAAGAGAAGTAAAGAAAGAGATTCAAGGATTGAGATGTCAAAACAGTTCGATTACTCGAAACACCCCTTAATGTTTTACATCTTAAAAAAACATGTGTATTTACAAGCTAAAATGGGCGTGACTATTGAATTGGCTCTTCATCTTCAATCAACGACTCAAATGAAATACTTGGATGTGAATCATTGCCATTATGTCACATCCGTTTGATCGAAGATGGAGAGCCTAGATAAAGTTATGTCATCGCGTGAAGTTTAATCGTTGTGTAACGTCCGCTGTTTGATTTTCATCGAACGCTTGAGATGTCATCACACGTCCACGGAAGTCCATCTATCGTATTTAATCTCAACCGTTATAACTACTCAGAAAAACCGCTGAGATTAAATCATTTTAAAACGAATCATCGTCCAATCAAAGGGTACGCCGCATAGCCCTTCACTTAAGTGAAGATCGACGGCTCTGATTAAGTACGCAAATCAAATGCTCCCTGTCACGCCACATCACCTACACATAAAAATAAAGAAACATGGTCCCACATTACAGAAACTTAAGCAAAATGTCGAGTATTTAAACAGTGCATATTAATGGGCTTAGCTTATATTTTGAAAATGATGCTTAACCCACTAATCACACATATGTGAGCGCACACACATGCGCACACATTTGGCGCCACATGGCATATACACACGCTGCCACGTGGTGACGCCCTTGTCACGTCAGCTGCCATGTCAACGCACATTATAAAAACAATTATCTTAATTTTATAAATCCAAACAAATTCAAAATAAATTCAGAAAAATTAGGAAAAATTCCAAAAAAATCTCTAAAAATTAAAAAATTCATAACTTAAAAAATATAACTCCAAATTAATCCAAATTTGTCTTGTTTGATCAGAAATTAAATAATCTATCATTAAATTTAATAAATAACAAGAGAATAAGTTTTTAATTTAAAAAATACACTCATTTATTTTTTTAAATAAAATTTATAAAATTAATAATTGTATATAAAAATATTTTTCTCTTATTATTAATCATTAAATAAATTTATAATCTCAAATATAAAATGGGAATAATCTAATCTAAAATATCTCTCTTTAATTATTCATGATTATCCCTAAAATAGTACATTTTGATATTATAACTTAAATTTCCATAGAATGATAGATATACACTCAAAACATGATAACATGCATAAGAATGAAATACATTATGACATAATTTACATTAATAATCATATAATTTCATGTTATTAGTCGCATTCAAGGAAGCACAAAGTTTGGGTTTCACTTTTGAGCAAGGTGATGTGATTACGTCTTATTTTATTTTTCTTGTGTTTATTTTGGTTTCCTCTCTTGTTTCACAATCCTAATGATATTTCATTTCTTTCTACTATGCATATCAAAATTTGTAGATATGTCAACAGTTGATTTGCATACACTTGGAATGGTTGGTGTGCTCCATGAATTTTTGGAATATCAACCATGGGCATCTCATTTGTGTACTGTCTTGAACTTCTTATTGACATCTTTCTCCATGGCTTTTATCCGTTAATTGCGTTCTCAATTCATGCTCAACTACTTTCAGGTGACAAAGTACCTAATATCATTTAGATTTTTCTATGGCCTTGCAAGTTAGGAGGGGGCTCCCATGAGTCTTATGACTTCCCATTCTCCATCTACCTTGTTGGAACCCTCAACTTTTGTGGCTTTGGTCAATGATTTCATGATTGAGGGTATGGATCCAAGCCTTGAAACTTAGATGGTGACCAACCTCCATTTAAAGCCTATCATACTTTTCCTCCATTCACGTACTACAGTAAAAGTATTTGTGCCCTAATCAACTATTGGAAAGAGTTTGAGAAGCCTAAATGGCTTGGGGGCATCTGCAATATGGGGTTGTTTGAGGGGCATCTACCCCTGACTAGAAACCCTTCTATTTTATGTTCCCTCACTATACCACTATAACAAAATAAATTTGTGTGGTCATTGAATACACACATATTCGTGTCAGAATAAATACCAAACTCACCAATTTAATGAAATAATCATGAATTGAATAGCATAGTGGTGAATAAGGGTTGAATCCGCGGAGAATTAAAGTATTTTTTTAAGGTATTCTTTGAAATTCAATCAAATTAGACGATGAAATGAGGTAAGAAATTAGGGATTTTGATTGATTTAAAAAGAGAAGCCAAAGACATGGAATCAAAAATTACTTGATTTGAATCAAGATTTGTGGAGAAATCAAATAGCTAATTAGGTTGAAATTTTCGAACGAGAAGAGAGAAATTTGAAATAAAATCTAAAATTATCTTAATCTACTATTCTAAATTATAATTTAACAGTACAGGATGAAACATTAGGAAGAAAACACATAGTCTAATCCGAGATAGTGATTGAAATGATCCAATTAATTGCCGGATTCAAGGCTTTTCATTCCGGGATTTTGAAGATGATCGTCAGTGTTTAAGAGGCGAATTCTCCCTACTCTTTTGACGAAATCTCACTTGCAGCCACTCTGTTGACGCAGAAATGAGTCTAGAAGCGATTTGAAGCAAGAGATTCAAGGATGGTGGTGTCTAGATAGTTTGATTACTTGAAAACATCCAAGACTAATTTATAATGTCAAAGAACATCTCAATTTATAGCAAATTTGGCCATAACCGTTGGATGGAGCGTTTAATCTTCGATCAATGGCTCTGATGAAATACAGAGATGCAAATCGTTACAGTTAAGTCATGGTCGTTGGATCAGAGATGAACTATCCAGATTTCATCACGTCGCGTGTGAAGAAGAAACGCATAAAATGTCATCCGTCCAATCTTGATCTAACGCTCTAGATCCGTTTTCGTCAGTTTTAATCTCAACCGTTATAACTCTTTTGATGAACGGCTCAGATTAAATCATTTTCAAAATGATTTTTTGACGAGTAGAAATGCGCCATGTACACCCCGCCTTAAGTGACAATTGACGATCGCGATTTAATCGCACGATCGGAGGCTCCATGCGCTGCCACATCACCTGCGCACATAAAAACATGTAGATAGTCCTACATGATAAAAATTTAGTTGAATGTGCGCGTATATAAGTAATACGCTAATAAGGAGTTAGCAAAAATTCTTAACAAGATGTTTTCTCCTTATTTACACACAGATACACACACAAGTGCACACACGCGCACTCACACACGCCTGCACATATACATTGTGTGACATGTGATGATCTCATGTGTCGCCACGTGGTGCCGTCATTTTCATCTGCGCCATGTCAGCTGCCAGCACGCAATAAAAAAATATTTTTTTTCATTCATTTAATTCAAAATAAATTGAATTAAATTCATAAACAAATCAGAAAAATTATAAAATTCATATCTTTTATATATAACTCAAAATTAATCCAAATTTATTTCATTGGATCAAAAATTAAATTATCTATCATTCTAAAAAAATTCAAATTCTTTAAATAACAAGAGAATAAATTTTCATTTAAAAAATACACTCATTTCTCTTTAGAACTTAAAACTTAAAAATAAATGAGTATATAAAAAAAGTATTTTTCTCTTATTATTCAACATTAAGACCCAATTATAATATCAAATATAGATAGGAATAATCTACTCTAAAATATATTCTTAAAAATGTATAATTATCCCTAAAATAGTGCATTTTGAGATTTTAACTTAGAATTGCATGAAATGATAGATATGTACTTAAATAAAAATTAGTAATCGTATAATTGCATGTCAAAATTTCGTGTTATCACACTACATATCTACTAGTATTTATTGTTGATGATTATCTATATTTTGCCCAATTGTACGGCTCGACCTATCCTACCTCTTCCCTTACCCTCTGAAATGTCCTATGCATCCATGTTAACTAAAAACTCTAATTTTAGCCTCCTCTTTGGCCATCTCTACAATGCCACAATCTCCACTAGCTGTCCTACCTCCAAATTTTCTCCACCTTCCCATTGCCTTCTGTGGAGAGAGAAAAACCTAATTGATACATAGAAACAAACAAGTGTGTTTGTTTCTATGTTTATGTAGAAGAGAAAAGAGGGAGGAGGATAATATGTCACATTTGGGACTAATGACCAAAAAAAGGCTTATTGAGATTTACTATAACATTCCCCTTCAAGCTAGAGGCTATAGATCTAGCATGCCTAGTTTGTGCACAAGAAGTCAAAGGAGATGCTATCGAGAGGCCTAGTGAAGATGCCAAAAAAAATTTTGAAAAAAGCTACATGTAACATTGAGATGACACCCTTTGGGACCTTGTCCAAGATGTAGTGACTCTCTTTTCAATGTGCTTCATTTCCTCATAAAATGTGGCACTACTTATGATAAAGATGACAGCTTGGTTGTCACAATACATAGGCATAAGTGTTTGAGAGATAATATGTAACTCTTGAAGAAGAGATTGAAGTAATACCATCTCACAAGTAGTGTCTACTATGGCATGATATTCTACCTCTACACTAGAACATGAAACAACCTTTTGCTTCTGAGTTCTCTAGATGACTAGATTTCTACCGACATAAGTGCAATAACCGATCTCCTTAGTTCTTTGCATATCTTCAGCTTGATTAAGCTTTAATTCAAAGATGACCATGTCATCCATAGATTAGTCTATTGCCAAGTACTTTATTTATTTAAGAAAATTCATAATGCATTAGCCTAGTGAACTTCATCAAGTTCATGGATAAGGTAATTGAGGACACAAAGGCATAGACAATATTTGGGCAAGTCAATGTCAAGTGCATCAACTTCTACAATAGTCTTCGATAATGGTTTGCTATCTTCAACACTTGAGATAAATTGCACAAAATTTCAATTGAGCCTCTATCAATGAAGAAATCTTGTCTCTTGTTGAAGATCAAGCTCATATTTCTTGTGGAAGAGATCTAATTTGCCCAAATGGGATAGATAACATGCAATTTTAACATGCAATTATATGAATATTAATGAAAATTAAGGCATAAAAATGTTCAATTTGTATCCATGTTATCATATTTTGAGTGCACATCTATCCTTTTATGCAATTTTAAGTTATAATGTCAAAATGCACTATTTTAGGGATAATTATGCATTTTTCAAGAATACATTTTAGGGTAGATTATTCCCATCTATATTTGAGCTTATAATTGGGTTTTAATGTTAAATAATAAGATAATTTTTTTATATATATACTCATTTAGTTTTCTAAGATTTAATTTCTAAGAGAAATGAATAGATTTTTTAAATAAAAATTTATTCTATTGTTATTCATTAAATTTAACCTTTTTAAATGATAGATTATTGAATTTATGATCAAAAAAGTTCAATTTAGGTTAATTTGGAGTTGTCATTTGAAATTTATAAATTTTTTATTTTTAAGGATTTTTTAGAATTTTTTATGAATTTAATTTGATTTATTTTGAATTAAAATGAATAAAAAATAATTTTATTATAGCATGCTGACCTAGTGTGGACAAAATTGCAACGCCACGTGTCACATAGTGTACATGGGCGTGTGTGTGAGTGTATGTGTGTGCGCACGTGTGTGCGTGTGCGCACGTGTGTGTGATTAATGAGAAAGCACCATTTTCAGGATTTTTTCTATCTTGTTAATCGCATACTACTTATATACCCCTCGGATTTCAATAATTTATGTCATGTGAGACTATTTGCTTCTATTTTTTATGCGCATGTGACGTGGCAGCATGTGGAGCATCTGATCGAGCGATTCAAATTGCGATCGCCAATCGTCACTTAAGTGAGGGGGTACACAGTGCACTTTATTCGGCGACGATTCGTTTTATAACACTTTAATCTCAGCCGTTAATCTGAGGAGTTATAACGGCTGAGATTAAATGATATTAAAACCGCCCGATGGACATGTGGGTATCATATCAAGATCAAACGGCGAGCTTTTCACGCATTTCTTCTTCACGCGCAACGTGACACCATTTCAGCGGTTCATCTTCCATTGAATGGACACAAGTTAACCTTAATGATTCGCATCCTAGTGCTTCATCAGAACCATTGATCAAAGATGAAACGCCAAATCTGACGGTTACGCCAAGATTTGCATATTTATACGAGTGTTCTTCGACGGAAGATATATTCTTGGATGTTTTCAAGTAATCGAATAGTCTAGACACCACCATCATTGAATCTCTCACCTTGTTCTTCTTCTAGACTCATTTCCGTGTCCACGAAGTGGTTGAAAGTGCGATTTAGTCGAAAGAATAGGGAGAATTTGCCTCATGAATGCCAATGATCGTCTTCAAAATCACGGAATGAAAAGCCTTTGATCTGGGGATCAATTGGATCAATTTGATCGCTATCTTGGGTTAGATTATGTGTTTTCCTCATCATCTTTCATCTTGTATCATTAGATTGTAATTTAGAATTGTAGATTAGATTAATTTTAGATTTTATTTCAGATTTCTCTCTCTTCACGTTCAGAAATTTATACTTAATTCGCTCTTTGATTTCTCCAAATCGAGTGATTTTTTATTTCGTGGATTCAACTTTGACTTCTCTTTCTAAATCTATTAAAATCCCTAATTTCTCACCTCATTTCATCATCCGATTTGATTGAATTTTAAATAACACCTCAAAAATATCTTAATTCTCCATATACCCTTATTCACCTCTATACTATCTAATTGTTATTAATCTTTCAAATTGGTGAGTTTAGAATTAATTTTAGCGCTTATCCGCGTGTATTCAAGGACCGTACAGATTTTCTTTGTCAGGGATCAATTGTCATGTGCAAAACCTTCAAACTAATTAGCATAATACCTCTAAATGTGGTCTTGAACGTTATAATTGAATTATATATGCAAAGGATAAACCCATAGGTGATGAGAAGATGACTAAACTTCACACTAGCCATAGGGACTATGTTTTAGTCCATGCCATAAGCCTTAGTGAATCCTCTAATCACTCGTCATGCATTTTCATGAGCCATCGTGCCATCAGGGTTATACTTTTGAGTGAAGACCCACTTGCATGTCATAATATAGCATATATGGGATGAGACACTAGGTCCTCTATAGAACGATGCAAGAAAGCCTAGCACTCAAGATCCATAGCTGCCTTCTACTCAAGTATTTCAAGAGCTTCATGTTACAAAGTGGGCAACAACTTGGAAGACACAACAAGGGCAATAGACCAGGTGAAGGTGATCATAAGATTGAAACTTAGTTATGGGATGTTAGGTATGAGCGCATTTGCCTTCTGCACATGGCAATAGGAAGTGGTGAACATCAAGTGATGGGTCACTTGGTTGTGGCGACAAAGGTGTGGTCTCTGTTGGGTTCTGAGGTCGATAAAATTTCTTAAATTTTGATCAAAACATCGAATGCAGCGGAATACATTGAATTGGATATTTAAAAACATTGAGGCACCAAGAACAGATGATCCTATCATCTAGTAAGTATGAGAAAATATACTTTTAGGATTCCCTTGAAGGAGTTCTTCAAGTTATTCAAGTGTCTAACCTCTAGTGATATCCATACAGTCTCCGGATGGTTGGATCTCTTATTCAAAGCTCTTCACCAAGAGAGAAAGAGAAGAAATGATAGAATTCTCACAAGGCTTGCATGGGCACCTTGAGTTGTGGTCGTTCTCTCCCTATTTATAGACATTTGGTATATGATTTTTTTTATAAAAACCCTCATAATTATGTCTATATCCACCAACATCTATAGATCTTATGTGTGTGACCCTCTAGGTCCATATATCTCACTAATTAATAACTTTATAGACCAAATAGTACTTTATTGATCAAACTTAATTAATTATCCACATCAACATATAGATTTATGAATCAAGGATCGATTTAACCCAATCGATAGGTTGAGTTGACAACTCGTTGGGTGACAAGCTACACCACGTATTCTAGGAGGTATGGAGTATGTAAGAACTCTCTTATGGAACCTTTCCATCATCGATTATAATGTATGTACAATCTTTCATTCGCACAAGACTCTTAAATGACATAGGGTATACTTAACTTTCAAACCCTAATCGATCACTCAAGTTAGTATTGATATGTGTAGGAAATCATCGGGAACTCTTTGTCTAATTTTTCACTACCTTGGTCAAGGATTTCATCACATCTCATTCCTTGAGTTAATCTTCTCAAATACCGAGGGGGGATGATCCCGTATTGATCACACAATTATCTTCATGGACTTTATGTCGTATCTTATACATGATGTTTTAGATATCTCGTGGTTAGGGATTTATAAGTCATAATCAAAACACAATCATCCATCCATAAGATGTCGTCTATGTCTCAAGTTAAAGGACCACATACATAAGTATGACATGAATCAACTTGATTGATAGTTAGGAATAATTACCATTTAGGGATTCATATGTATCAATTTAGTGAACTCTTTCTCCAAAGAGCACCCACTATCTATCCTTAGTGTCTCTACACCAATGGCTACAAGATCAGCCATACTCATTGAGAACATGATAGTTAGACATGATAATACATGATTATTTATGCATATTAAGGCATAAAATATTCCATTCTTATGAATATTATCATATTTATGAGTGTTTATCTATCATTCTATAAAAAAAATTATTACAATCTCAAAATACATTAATTTAGGGATAATTCTGATGAATTAAAGATAAATAATTTCATAACCTATTTTTACTTGAGATTATAATTAGATTTTAAAGTTAAATAATGAGAGAAATCAATTTATATACATTCATTTAATTTTTTAAGTTTTAAAATCTTAAAGAAATAAGTGTATTTTTGAAAAAGAAATTAAATCTCTTGTTTTTTATTAAATTTTTTTTAGAATGATAGATAATTTAATTTCTGACCAAATGAAATAAATTTGGATTAATTTGGAGTTATATTTTGAAAGTTATATATTTTCTGATTTTTAAGGATTTTTCAGAATTAAAAATCAATTTTTCAGATTTTTTATAATCGTGCAAGTGATATGGCTATATCTGGAGCATCCGATCAATTGCGATCAACGATCAAAGGCGGGGGGTGACGTGGCAACACGTGGAGCGGCCGATCGCGCGAAGAATCATGACTGTTGATCATCACTTAAGGCGGGGGGGGGGGTACGTGGCGCATTCTGATTCGTCAGCGATTCGTTTATAAAATGATTAAATCTCAGCCGTTGATCAAAGGAGTTATAACGGCTGAGATTAAAACCAACGAACACGCATCTGAGCGTCAGATCAAGATCTAACGGTGGGCGTTTGATGCGTTATTTATAACGCACACGATATGGCATCATCTCGATGGTCCATCTGCAATCCAAAGGCCATGACTTAATCATAACGATTCACATATGTGCATTTTATCAGAGCCGTTGATTGAACATTAAATGATGATCGGACGATTACGCCCAATTTGCCTTATAAATTCATATGTTTTTTAACATTGTAAAGCATTCCAAGGCAATTCGAGTTAATTGAAATGCTTAAACACCAAATCCCTTAAATCTCCTGCTTCCAATCGCTTCTAGACTCATTTCCACATCCATGGAGCGCTTGAGAGGAAGATTTCGTTGAGAGACGAGGAAGAAATCAACGCTTGAACATCAACGATTACGTTTTCTGAATTTTGATGAAGAGCCTTGAATCCGCCGAACAATTGGATCAATTTGAGCGCAATCTTGGGTTAAGGATCGTGTTTCATCCTAATCTATCTTCGTATAGCTTTATATTTTATTTTTCGATCATAATTTGAGTCAATTTCAATTTCAGTTTTAATTTCAGTTTTTCACGAATTTCAATTTCAAAAATTTCTCTCTTGTTCATTAAATGATTTCTCTGCAAAATCATATCCAAATTCAGTGATTTTTTATTCCGTGGATTATTCTTCAAGTCCTCTTTCCAAAAATATCAAATTGCCTAATTTCTATCCACATTTCATCATCTGATTTGATCAAGTTCAAAGAGATCATAGAAAATTATCCAAATTACTTGTGGATTCGACCCTATTCACCACTATACCCCTCAATTTGTGTTTATTTCCTAAAATTGGTGAGTTTGGATATTGTTTTTACTCTTGACCGTGTGTTTTCAACAACCTCGCGGTCTCGATTTGTCACTCATCATATGAGCTGGATCAAATAGTGTTATTCTTTCTGGACAATTTGATGTTCTTCTTGACTATCCCATAATAAGGAATCTAATCTAAAATTCACACCTCTATTAAGGGGAGTGTAAATGTAAGTGATAGGTCTCTAGAGGATGGGCCTATTGTAGTTACTATGGCGCTGAGGACTCGGAAGAAGTTGGTGATTGCGAGGAGCATTCAAACAAATCTAGGTGTAAAGGGTTATTCCTCAATCTCTAGGTGGCCTATCATCTCATGGAAGGGTGGATCGTATATTTACATGAATATTTACGCTATAATTATAAATGATTAAATAATGACAAATAATTGTAACTGAGAGTTGACAACATGCATTTATAACTTAAATTATTATCTTATTTCACTTATATTCATGTTTATTTTATGTAATTATGATGCATGTTATCTTAATTTTATGAATTTTCTCCATTGGTATGCCATTCTATTAAAGTTCATATTTATGCATAATTTAGGGTTAATTATGAGCTTTATGAATGTTTAATCTTTTACAAGGTTAAATAAATAGACATTAATTACCTTACTTTGACTTTAGTAGAAGATTTAAAGGATTAATTTTATTTAAAGAATAATTGGATGATTAAAAGATCTAAATCTTAATAAATACCTTAGTGTTATTTTAATTCATCTTATATTATTCTTTGAAATTATATTTTTTAAATGGCATGATATTAAAAAGAAAGAGCATTGTGATCCAATGGAGAAAATTTGAGATTAAAAGGAGTTATATTTTTAAAGATATGGAGTTTTGAATGTGTTAGATTTTATTGGATTTTTTCTAGATTTTTATTTGATTTTTATTGAATTATTCCTTAATTAAATCGCAAAAAGTGGGATTATTTACCGCAGGACCGCGGAGCTGACGTGGCGCGCGGAACCCGCGCGGATGCGACGCGGCACACAAGGCCACGTGGCAAAGCCGCGCGAGCCCACGCGGAGCTCAGGTGGCGCGACGTGGCACGGACGTGTGGCATGGGCCACGCGAGTCCACGCAGACGCCGGGTGGCGTCACGTAACAGGGGGCTGGCAGGTGAAGGGCCCACGGGTTAGTGGGCCCTGGTTAGATAGTTGGGGCGGTAACGCAAATGCGTTATGCCGCCCCAGCTTATATACGCGTGATTTCCCGTCTTTCCTTCCGTGTGGGACTATGTTCCCGCGGAAGTTATCCTTTGTAGGTGACATGGCCGTATGGTGGGGGTCGGATGCGATTGCGATGCGTCCATCGCGTGGACGCAGAGTCCACCGGATCGATTGATCAAACACGTGCGCAAAAGGGGCATTTAAGTGAAGTGATCGACGGCATCTTAAGCGACACGTGGCTTCATCAAAGATCGTGATTCACCGTCATCAACGATGCATCAACGATGATACATGGCTTCATCAGACGGTCGCAATTCATCACGATTTTCGCACATCGAAGGGCGATACGTGGACACATCTGGACACGATGATGCCCATCGAACGGCGGACACACAACAATGATCGCCGCACGATCGTGGCTCATTTTCTGCACGATCATGGCCATGATCACCTTGCATTGATGGCCCACGATCATCGTCCGATCGTGGCCATCAATCGCCCTTCCACCGGATCAAACGGTCCGCAATTCTCACGGAAATTTCCCCTTTAAAAACTAATGTTTTTCTCCTTATTTCTTAACTCTTGATTGATTTGTGAAGTGATTAAGCAAATTTGAAGGAAAATCTTGAGTTCATCACGATTCCCTGCGTTTTAGACTCAATCGCAATCCGATTGGAGCAAGATTCGTCGTGATTAATCGTTAGATTTCATCGAATTTTCCCCTTGAACGCCGAACACCCGTGAGGAAGAAACCGTGCAAATTCGCTTCAATCCGTGTGAATTGAAGCCCCGTCTTTCAGGAAATCGGGTTAGTAGTGAGATTCGATCAATTATCTGACGGTAATTTGAGTTTTGATTAGTTTTAGATAGTTAATTTCGTGTTTTAAGTCATTGTAAACTTCATTTTACCCAATTTCAGTCTGAATTTTTGCTGATTTTGAAAATAGGATATCTTTTTTACTATAATTCCGAATCACTTGATTCCTATTTCATTGGATTTCTTATTTCATCAGCTTTCCGTGGATAGCAAATTCGTCAAATTCCGAGATCATTTGACGTTTGACCGACCATTGTTCATTTTCCATCTGAATTTGGGCGTTGACTTGCGGGATCAATTAATTTTAAAATATAAATTGGACTTTGATAATTTTGGTCTTTTTGGAATCCTGTGGTTGTTAGCTTCCTATTGATATATAAATTGCACGATTTGGATATCATTTGATAAGTCAATTTGAAGATTTTCTCTGAAGTGTTCATTTCATGATTTTTCGATCTTTTGATTTTCAATAATTCATAGTAAATCCATTTCTTATCAAAAAATCACGAATTTTATATCAATAAAATCCATTTTCGTAATCTTCTGACCCCTTTTTTATTCTCTGATTTTATAGAAATAACCTGTTGGTCAAAGTCAATGCTTTGACTTTGACTTTTGACATTTTTCTGTCAAATCAGAGACCTTAATTCTTAAAATATCTTATCTCATATGTTTATATTATTTCTATTCATAAAATATCATTTTCACTTCTTTAAAACCTTAATTAAACCTAAGTTTGACCAAGTCAACTCTATAATAAAAGTCAACTTTGTTCTCTGTGGATCGACCCGATACTTACACTTTACTTGATTTTATATCTTTTTTATTATGAGTTCGGTTATAAATTTTTTTTTACCGACGTTTGTGTGTTTTAACGACCTCATAAAATGCTTCGTCAAGCGTCGGTATCCAATAGAGTTGCGCCTTCTCAATTTGAGCGTGAAGACGTGATTATCCATAATCCGTAGAAAAAAAATCACTTAATCTTGTCAAATTGAGGATCTCAAAGATGGATTTCCACTATGGATAACTCAATTTAAGATCGATTGTGAATTAATTTCAAGAAATAAATAGAAAAATTCAAGTTGATCGAGTCAAAATTGATGAAATTTATCAAAATTACGCCTTAATTCCCTGGCAATGGCGCCATTTGACGAGACAAATTCGCGCGGTCGTTGAAAACACACAGGATAAGCTTCAAAAAAAATTTCCATACTCACCAATTTAAAGTTATAATCACTAATTAAAGAGAATAGTGGTGAATAAGGGTCAAATCCATGGAAAATTAAGATATTTTCAAGGTATTTCTTCAAATTTGATCAAATAAGATGATGAAGTGAGGAGAAAATTAGGGAATTTGATAAATTGAGAAATAAAACTCAAAGACAAATCCACGAAATCAAAAATCACTTGATTTGGATCAAGATTCATGGAGAATTCAGAGAGCGAAAATTAGGTAGAATTTCCAAACGCGAAGAGAGAGAAAACTGAAATTAAATATAAAATTAACGTAGTTTACGATTCAAAAATGAAATATAATGTTATAGGAAGAAAGATTAGGAGGAAAAAACGAATACTAACCCCAAGATAGCGCTCCAAATGATCCAATTGATCACTGGATCAGGGGCTTCTCATTCTGCGATTTTGAAGATAATCGTCTCCATTCAAGAAATGATGTCTCTCTATTCTCTCCACGAAATCTCACTTTCAAACTCTCCTTGGACATGGAAATGAGTCTAGAAGAAAATAAAATCAAGAGATTCAAGGATTGAGATGACTAAACACTTGGATAACTCGAAACACCCCTAAATGGTTTACATCATCAAAGAACATGTGTATTTATAGGCAGATTTGGGCGTGACCGTTGGATTTGGCTCTTCATCTTCAATCAACAGCTCTGATGAAACGCTTGGATGTGAATCATTGCCATTAAGTTGTGTATGTTCGATCCAAGATGGAGCACTTAGATTTTGCCATGTAACGTGCAAAGAAGAAGCATCACATGATCGCGTCCGTCTGATCAGGAATCAACGCCTGAGATGTCGCCACGCGTCCATCGAAGTCCATCAGGCATATTTAATCTCAACCGTTATAACTCTTCAGATAAACAGCTGAGATTAAATCATTTTAAAATGAATCGCTGCCCAATTAGAGTGCGTCGCGTACCCCCTCACTTAAGTGAAGATTGAATATTGCAATTTGATTCATGTGATCGCACACTCCACATTTCGCCATGTCACTTGTGCATAAAAACAAACAAAATAGTCTCACATGACAAAAATCAAAATGAATCAACGGGTTTATAAGGTATGAGTGATTAGTGAGCGAAAATCCTAAAAAGGATGCTTAGCTCACTAATCACACACTCGCGCGCGCATGCATACTCATGTGCCACATGGCGTGTTCATACGTCACCACGTGGCAACGCGTTTTCGCCACCCGCCATGTCATTGCGATTTTTAATATGATTATTTTATAATTTTTAATTCAAGATAAATCCAAATGAATTTAAATAATTTTTTTAAAAAATAATAAAAATCCTTAAAAATTAGAAAAGTTATATCTTTCAAAATACAACTCCAAATTAATCCAAATTTGTCTTGTTTGATCAGAAACTAAATAATCTATCAGTTTAAAAAGTTAAATTTAAGAATTAACAACAGAATAAATTTTATTTCAAAAATACACTTATTTCTTTTTAAAAAATAAAGTTAAAAAAATAAATGAGTGTATAAAAAGTATTTTCTCTTATTATTTAACAGTAAAACCTAATTATAATCTTAAATATAAATGAGAATAATCGGATCTTTAAATACTTCTCTTTAATTATTCATGATTATCCGTAAAAAAAGGGCATTTTGAGATTATAACTTAAATTTTTCATAGAATGATAGAAATACACTCAAAACATGATAACATGCATAAGAATGAAATATTTTATGACTTAATTTACATTAATAATCATGTTTCAATACCAACTAGAGCAATCGATTAGGGTTTGATAGTTGACCATATCTTAAGTTGTTCATAAATTTCTCTCAAAGGAAAGATTATACATACATGGTAAACAATGATGACAATGTTTTATTTGAGAGTTCTTATATACTCCATATCTCCTGGAGTACTTGGTGTAGCTTGGCATCCAATGGAGTGGCTGAAATTTCATTTGGATAGTAAATTAACGAAGAGAGGAGGGAGAAATTAGTTTCTTTTATATATTTATATTTTTCTAATTATTTTTATGAATTCGTTGGTTATTCACTCAAATCCTCATGGCTCTCATACTCCATGTCTTTTTAATACTGAATAGGGTATCCAAATCTCCTATGCTAGTCCCAAGAAGAGGCAATCCCCTTGGAGTCTATCCACACAATGTTAGTCTCTTGGTAGCAATTACTAACTAGCCAGATTTTTTAAATCAAGGTTCAAACATTAACTTTTGATTTGAGTTGCTCGTGTTCTCAATCAGTTACCTTACTTCATCAACCTTTGGTACGTTGCTGCTTGTCCCATCTCTCATATGTTGAACCCTGGAGCTCCACTCATTGCTTCCTACTCCCCTTCGGCTGCTCTTCCGATCTTTTATGAAGTCCCCAAGCCTCCTCGCCAATTCACACACCCTCCAATTAGGTTTCTCATCTCCGATCCCACGTGATCCTACAAGGTACAGAACAAATATATCGTGAGTTGACTTTTTGGTCAACTCCCTAGACTCATCCCATCTAGTACTGGTTTTCCAAATACTATCCCCCTTTATCTCTAAGGGTAAGTACAACTCACCTAGAGCCAACCTAGTGTATGTGAGTGCTCCTAGCTATCCATAATCTCTAAAGATAAACACACACAAAATGTAGAGATAAGCACATAATGCAAACTAAATCAATGAGAAAAAAGTAGCAAAAAGTAATCTTAATTTAAACTAAGGAAAATAAAAATGAATTTAGTGTCTTTGAATTTGACTTTCTCCAAATTTCTTTGACTGTCAATGTGTTTGTCCTTGACTCTTTTGATAATGTAGAAGATAGTCGCATATGCGTCGATGATCTCATGAATGAACCTAGTGATGATCTTTTAAATCTATATGAGAAATGAATAATGTATCAACTTTATTTTTTATAGTTGGAAATTAAGAGTTCCTTTAAAGACTTGCAAGTTTATTCTTAAAGTCACATGAGATGGGTCAAATAGTATCAGATAAATAATGCAAATCTCTAGAATGATTAGATCATTCTAATCAATGATCTAAATACCATTGTGAAATAAATTTCTTATCAATGATCAAAGATCCAAACAATTGTGACATAGATTGACTTCATCAACAATTAGATTTACCATTTATGGATTTGTATGGATTAATCAACTAACTCATTCTCCAAAGACTACCCACTACTTATTCTTGATGTCTTCATATTAATAGCCACAAGATCAATCATACTCATCAAATAAATGAGTTTGAATAATCTATTCTTTCCATATATTTTGATGTTTTTCTTATTGAAACATATGATTAATGACTAGTAAAAATTTTATTATGATCTCATCATCATGTACTTAGTCATCTATATACTTTCATAGACTCCATTGAAAACATCACTCAAAGAGTTATAATGAATAAAATTTCATTTCAATTATTACAAACAAGAGATAGAAGCTTGATTGGCTTTTAGGTCACATAATCTCCATCAATCTACATTATGTGTGCCGCAAGAAAACAAACTTTAGTCCCATAGAGAAAAAAATCATGAAAGGTAATAGAAATAAAAATAAACTAGATTAATGTTGTTTGAAAAGTATTTCAGCCAAAATATGTGCCTATGTGGCTCCTCCCTATGCCCTACGAAAGCACCACATCAACACAGTTGAGCCATGTGTGGTTGCATGGTGCCCCCATTGCATATGTGACACTTGGCGAGATGTAGGAATGCCACACAAGCCTAGGTGTCTCTTGCCCTACCAGTTGGCTCACCAGTTTTGTCACCACATAGTAGCATTCCATGTCAACAAGCGATGTAAAAATTAAAAAATCTCATGAAATAATCTAAAAAATCAATACAAAGGTCTAAAATTTTTCTAGAAAACAACCATATCTAAACATCTACATCTCTTTTATGAGTGAAATTTTCCCAAGATTAATCCAATTGTAGTCCTATTTTTTTTCATTCATCATGTAGATTGAATTAAATAGGACAAACTATTGGGATTGAGGTCGATAAGTTTTCCAAAATTTTGATCAAAACATCGAGCACAACAAAATACATTGAATCAAACATTAAAAACACCAAGATAATAAGAAACGATGATCCTGGTATAAACAAGAATCCATACTTATAAGGTTCCCTTGAAGAATTTCTTGAAGTTGTTCAAGTGTCTAGACTTTAGCAGTATCTATACGATTTCTAGACAGTTGAATCTCCTCTTCAATGCTCTTTGCCAAGAGAGACAAAAAAGAAAGGAGGGAATTCCCATAAGGACTGCTTGGGCACCTTGAGTTGTGCTTTTTCCCCCTTATTTATAGATATTAGGTACATGAAATTTTCACAAAAACCTTTATGATTATGTCTATATCCGCCAACGTTCATAGACCTTATGTGTGTTACCCTCTAAGTCTATATATCCTAATAGTTAATAACTCAATAGACTCAATAACACCTTATTGGTCAACTTTGTTAATTATTTGTATTAATATATAGATTAATTAATTAAGGATTGATTTAACCCGATCCCCAAGTTGAGGTATTAGCTTATTTGGTGCCAGGCTATGTGCTCTTGGAGCTATGAAGTATATAAGAACTCATCTATAAAACCTTCTCGTTCTTGGTTATCATGTACGCATAATTCTTCATTTACATGAGACTTATAAATGACTGAGGATATAGTCAATTATCAAACCCTAATCAGCCATCCAGGTTAGTACTTATTCATCGAGGAAATCATCAAGAACTTCTTCACTAATTCTTCCACTACCTTAGCTAAGGATTCCCTCACATCTCATTCCTTGAGTTAATCTCTTCAAATATCAAGGGCAGATGATCCCATCTTAACCACACAATCATCTTCAAGGATTTTATGTCATATCCAATATATGACATTTTAGATATCCCATGGCTAGGGATTCATAAGTCATAATTAATATATCATTATCCATCTAGAAGATGTCTTTGGTGTATCAAGCCAAAAGACCACGTATACAACCGTGACATGAATCAAGTTGATTGACAATTAAGTATAATACCATTCGAGGATTCATATGGATTGATTTAGTAAAGACTTTCTCCAAAGAGCACTCACTATCTATCTTGGGTGTCTTTAAACTGATGTCTACAGGATCAACCATACTCATCATAAGAGTCAAATTAGATAGCGTTATTCTTTCCAAATTATTCGACATATTTATCAAATATCTTAAAAATAGGAATAATTAGAATATATGTTTAAAGAATAGTGATCATTATATTATGATCTCATCATAATTTACTTGGTCCTTACATACGCTCATGGATTTCATTACAAGCATCACACAAGAATGACACTGAATAAATTTCATTTCAATTAACAAAAATGAGATACATGGAACTGTGGTTGGCTTGTAGGCCACATAATATCCATCAAAAGCAAGATAATATCCATCAAGATTGGCAGGTTGAACTCATAGAATTTCTCCTTTCCTCCTTTATGGGTATTTCTTTGCTCTAGCTTTGAAACCATATCAACTAGAGAAAATATGGCTAGTTGACAAAACAATTTCTTGTGGTCATTGAATACACACAAAATTGTGTCAAAAAAAGTTCCAAAATCACCCATTTAAAGATTAAATCACTAATAAAATAGTATAATGGTGAATAAGAGTCGAATCCATGGAGAAATAAGGGAAATTTTGATATCTGATTTGAAATTCGATCAAATTAGATGATGAATTAAGGTGAGAAATTAAGAATTTTCGTATATTAATAAAGATAACTCCAAGAAGAATCCATGGAATAAAAAATCACTAAATTTGGATAAAAAATCGCAGAGAAATCAAGGATTGAAATCAAGAAAGAAAATTGATCGCGATTTGTGAAAAAAATCAAACTTAAATCTAAAATTAACCTAATCTATGATTCAAAATTAAAATCTAATGATATAGGAAGATAGATTAGGAGGAAAACGCATAATCTAACCAAAAGTCGTGCTTGAAATGATCCAATTAATCGCCAGATTTAAGGCTTTTTATTCCGCGGTTTTGCTAGCGAATTTTGGTGTTCAAGAGGTAATTTTTTCTTATTCTCTCCACCAAATCTTGATTTCAGACACTCCTCAGACGCATAAATGAGTCTACTAGAAGTAGAAATCAAGTGATTCCAAGGCTGAGTTGTCTATACAGTTCAATTTTCTCAAAACATTCAAGAACAATTTTTTTTTTGTCGAGGAACATCTCAATTTATAGAGAAATTAGGCGCGACCATTAGATGCGTCTCTTCATCTTTGATCAACGGCTCAAATTAAACATCCATTCACTAATTTTCATTTTTAAGTTGCCTTCATTCGATCAACGATGAAGCGCTCAGATTTTGTCATGTCGCACGTGAAGAAGAAGCGTCGCTTAATGTCCACCGTTCGATCTTCATCGAGCGATCGAGATGAGTCCACGTGAAGAAGAAGCGTCTATTGGGGTGCATTAAATCTCAATTGTTATAACTCCTCAGATGAGCGACTAAGATTAAATCATCTTCAAATGAATCGTCACCTAATTAGATGCAACCACATACCCCCTTGAGTGAGTGAAAT
Source organism: Lemna minuta (assembly GCA_024174645.1). NCBI lineage: Eukaryota > Viridiplantae > Streptophyta > Magnoliopsida > Alismatales > Araceae > Lemna > Lemna minuta. The sequence goes on along the minus strand of CM044110.1, from coordinate 17,543,693 downwards.
CAAATGATCACGATTAAATCGCGTGATCATCTGCTCGAGATCGTGCCACGTCACCTGCAAATAAAAACAAAGATACATAGTCCCACATGATAAAAATTCAAATGATTTGACCAGTATATAATGTATGCGAGTATAATGGGTTAGTGAAAATCCGTAAAGGATGCTTAACCCACTAATTACTCAAACGCGCGCGCACGTCGCCACATGGCATGTACACGTGCCGTCATGCTAGCGCATGATACTAAAAACATTTTTTATTTTTATTTTAAATAAAAAATAAGCTTAAATAAACTCATAAAAATACCTAAAAAATAAAAAAATTCATAACTTTCAAAATACAACTCTAAATTAATCTAAATTTATTTTTTTAGATCATAAATTAAATTATCTATCATTTTAAAATGTTAAATTATTTAAATAATAAGAGAATAAATTTTATTTTAAAAATTTACTCATTTCTCTTCAAAAATAAAACTAGAAAATACATGAGTGTAAATAAAAATATTTTCTCTTATCATTTAATTATAAAAAAATGTCATAATGATCTTAACTATATATGAGAATAAACCTATATTATTGAATTATGCATAATTATCCCTAAAATGATATAGTTTATGTCATAACCTAAAATTACATGAAATGATAGATATGCACTCAAAATACGATAACATGCATACAAATTGAATATTTCATGTCTTAATTTATATTAATAAACATGTAAATTTATGTATAAATTGTATTTTATCACTAGTGTACAATTTTTTGACTTGAACAATGTGAAACATGCAAACATTCATCATTTATGCTCTAATTTTTTCCAAATGAGGAAATGGATAAAGAAAGATGAAACAGAAAATGACACGGAATTATGATAATGTGTAGTTAATTTATTAGAATTATGCCTCAAAACCAATTCTTAATCATGACAATGTGTGTGAGAGTGGCATGTTATCGCCCTCCGATGGTCGTTGCTGCCCAAGTCAAGAGGTTCACGACTCCTAACTAGGAGTGTTGCTACCCCATAGACAAGAGGCTTGCCTCCTCTATCAAGTAGAGTCACAACCTAGAAAACCTATCATCATCCCATAGGCCGATGACATGCATTCATACTTACTGATGGATGTGGAGGTCATGTAAAACAACCTGGACCGCACAAGCTTGCGATAGGCCTAACTCCTTCCCTAGAGGAGCTAAATTATGCCATGAAATACATAAACCGTATCATTTTCATCCTATTTGTATATTGGTATTCATATAATGGCATTTTCACCTAAGTTCTTATTTTTTGTTATGATAATGTTAATTGTAGGCTAGGTGTGTTTGACCTTGTAAAGAGGGTTAAATACATTGATTCAAATTATTATTTTTTGAGTTTTAACAATTGCAAAATTTGGATGGGCTCAAGGAATAAAAGAAGATGCCAGAAGAAAGACAATTAATGACTTATATATTTAATTCACTTAGTTTGATTTTTAAATCAAACTAAGTGATGTAGGATGATTCAAAAGATTCAATGATAATGAATGTCAATAAGATGATTATGAATGAGGGATGAACGATTTTGTGCTAAATTTACACAACGATAAAACTCTAAATCAATCCTACAGTATGCAAGAAGATCTAGGGAAGATACCGCTACGGATTATGATTTATCACAATATTACTTCGGATAGTAGTTATGAGATTGAGAGTAGATATTACGAACCAATCTAAGTTGGACTTATTGATATAGGATTCAAACTCTTGATCACTATAATAGTTTAGAGGATGAGTACCTTTGATTACACTTGAAGCCAATGCCCTTGGACTCACCAAAAGATCTGGATTATCCTCGATTGCTCCTTTACTTTGAGAGGGATGAAAGGGACAACAAGGAGGGAGAATAGATGAGGAGGATAGAACTCGGATTTGAGAGAGACGGGAGAGAGAAGGGAACACACAAAGAACACAAACATAAATCTCCAATTAAGGAAACCAATTTCATTCAAAACGACATCTGTAATTTTTTTACAATTGCCCTTTTTATAGGCTGAAGAAAAGAGAGAATTTAGATTAAAGAGATGCGTCGAGGGTAGTTACACGTAGTTATTGGTAGTTACAACATCTTTTCGTGGGTTGCTTCGTGTGTCTTCAATGCTCCAATATTTTTAGAAGAATGAGACGTGGAATAATGTTGATCTTATGTTAATCTTGGCAGTTGTGGTAGTTACAAGGATGGTTACTTGATCGGTTGATAGAAACTATCATTAATCTTCATATTCTCCAAAGTTGTGGATGTCTTGCTTCAAATAGGGGATAGTTTATGGCTTGAATTCGTGGCTTGAATCTTTTATTGTAACTTCTTCCTTGCTCAGTTGTCATCATAACTGCTTTGGCCTAGCTTTGACTTCAATGATTCTTCATATATAGGCTTCGACTTTATGTAGAACCCAATGAAATCCAATTTCGCAAGTTAATGACATGCAGATCTCTCCTATACTTCTAACTAAATGTGGTAAATCAAAGAATTAAGGGAATTCTGAAACAAATATGTTTCCTATTGACTTTGAGATCACATATTTACAGTATTTTAAAGGTACCTATGATATAGTGTTTGGAGCTTGATTTACGGAGGAACCTATATCAAGGTAGAAGGATGGTTGACTTGGTCCAAATATGGAATTCTAGGTGTTCTAGGCAATAAGGGTTTAACTTCATACGACCAAGTCAACATTAGATCAGAATTTAATTGGAAAATTAGGGAACCGAAGTCCCCTTAGATCTACTCTCTCTTTTCTTTTCATAGAGAGGTCTTCTTCGTTCTTTTCATGAATAGACAATTTCTCAAAATTTTTAATAAGGAGAAGCATGATATTTTGTTGTTCTTTGGAATTGGTTCTCTTCCTTAGATCATACCTAGGCTCATTTGGAACCCTTGTGTCTTTGTGTTGAAATGATTCTCCATTGCTAAGTCAAATAATTAAGCTTCTCCTTATTTATATTAATATTTTGAGTTTATGAATACAATTATAATTTAGGAGATTAAATTAGAAAATAATGTTAAAAATTTTGTTGAAAAAGCCTGATATTTTATAAGATATGATTTTTTAAAAAAATTTTAGTTTTTATATCATTTTAGGATTTATTTCAGGCTTTAATTCACCAAAAGAGGGATCCAAAAGGACTAGTTGATGTGGTAGTTTTTGTCACGTGATTGTGATAGTTTATTTAATTTTCCATTGGGCCTACTCAATTAGAGTTCTAGAGACTCTTCTTAAGACTCAAGAGAGTTTAATGGGCCACCGGCCCCAAAGCCCATGATGGAGGAAAAGCAGTGGCCTCGAAATCTGCTTTCCAATTTCCAGCCCCACGGCCCCCTTTTCAAACGCCTGCTCGTCAACGGTTAGAACCCCGCCACTGCGAAAGATGGCTAGCCGGAAGAAGACGGGGATCAAAAATCGTGATGCGTCCAAGATCCCCGATCACTGGGCATTCTTGGTAGTTGGAATGCAACGACTCTCCCTTTTATAATTTATTCCGGTTTATTCTTATTGTGTTTTCCAGGAAGAAATCGAAGCTCCAATGTGGGCCGACCTAGAGATGGAGACTCAAGGAATCCGAGAAGAGAGGTTCGTTTCTTGCTTAATTTCTTTTATCAAAATGAAAAAAAAAAATCTGATTTTTCTTTTTCATTTTCCACTAATTTGCAGCGACGATTCTTGGTTTCAGGCCACTCACCCGTAAGTTCCATTTGATCTCGTATTCTAAGAGCTCCATCCAAAACAGGATCCTTTCTCAGTGTCCTATTTTTTTTTCCCCCAGGGTTCATCAGATGTCGTCTCGTCGTCTGAAGTCTTCCATCGTTCATATCCCAATTCAGGATGAGCCAGAGAAGCCAGAGACATTTAGTCGGACCCCTTGTCTTCCTGTTTCGGTGTCAATATCGAGGGGCAAATACTACAGTGCCAAGAGAATAGTGGGCAGGCAGCTTGAATTATCATCCTGTGAGCGGCATCCCATCAGGTAATATCATGTGCCGTATATTTGTATAAATATATCACGTGGTATGTTTAGACATTTATGTTTATGTATGAGTATATTATTCGAATCAATTAGTGGACGTCGTCCCCATATTGCACCTGCTCCATTGATTTGTGTATGAGTATGAGTATATCATTGAAAAGGTACAGAATTGCACTTGTTCCATTTTTTATCATAATTGTAGGCACTAAATTTTCCTTCTTTGTAGAAACTTTTGTGGCTCCAGCTCTAAGATTTTGATAAAACTTTCTCTCTCTCTCTCTCTCTCTCTCTCTCTCTCTCTCTCTTTCTGGATCATAGCTCGAGCTCTAAGACTTCAATTCAACTTCATCTCTCTCTGTGAGGATTATAGCCTCGTCTTTAAGATTTCTGTTTAACATCTCTCTCATTCACTTTCGCTCTCTCCCTCTCTCTTTCTTACGGAATGTCAATCCGGATCGATCAATAATCTGATCTATATCGGCATTGATTTGATCTTGGTGATTCTGACTGTCAGATTGCCATGCAACGAAGATCAGCGATAAGGATTGTCAAAACCTCTCCAGTCAAGCCCTCTCTAACAATTTTCAAAAAGTCTCTGATTCAAGCTCTCCAAAAGCAACAATCTGAATCTCTCTCACAATCTTGATCCATTCGCGCTCTCCATCTTTCCTGATTTTCGTCTACCATCCAGCTCTCTCTCTTTCCCGTTTTCCATCCCTCCCATGGAAGTTCTCATTCAGATCATGGAAGTAAGAATTAAAGGAATTCTGGAAGGGCAGAAATCAGAATGCCCTGGTAGATGCCCTGGTCCACGGACTTCCCCTACCTCCTGCCCTCCATCATCAATGCTATTGGCGATCCTGCTTGAGAGGCAAGTTTCTGCAATCGAGATCCGCTACTGGACCATCAAATCAAGGATTCGGCAATCCAATTATCCAAACTTCCATTCTCTCTCTATCAAGGACTTGGATATGAAGAAATCGCCATCCTTAACAACTGAAAATGTCAATTTGAATTCCACTACCAGGCAATAACCCTCCCTCTCTCTCTATAGACAAATTGATAACTCTCTCTATACACTTATCTAAAACTTTTTCTACTGAGGTGCATGTCTGATTCTGTATAATTGGATCTGTTATCAGACCTATCCTTAGTCCTGATCAAATCTTTCCTCATCCCTACAATTGTATGGGTCTTATGAACAATTATTGATCTTAAGCTGCATAGGGACAATTGATTGATCAATCGAACCCTTTCTGTCAATAGATATATTGAGCATGACTTCTCAATCCCAATATCCCAATGCTAGATCCTGGACTCAGATATCAATCAAGGATGTTCACATCCCATTTGTACTTGGTAGAACTGTGATCTATATATCTCTACATATTTATAACTTATGTTTGTGCCTCTGAATTTTTCTTTTCACAGGAACTTTTCTAGCTCCAATGCCAAATCCGCTGTCAACATCTTGTCAAAGGACTTGGATATGAAGAAATCGCCATCCTTAACAACTGAAAATGTCAATTTGAATTCCACTACCAGGCAATTCCCTAACAAAGAAATGAAGAACAAAACTAGAGTTTACGAATATGAATGTGAAAAGACATTAAAGGCAAGTTCAATCTAAACAGAATCGAAATTTCACATCTTTTAAGAGAAGTTTGTTCTGATTGTTTTTTTTTCTTGGAGCAGGCTTCGAGTTCAAGTAGGGTTAGAAAGCCTTTGAGAGTATTAAATGGCGCTAACCATACTAAAAAGGCAGCAGAACAAATTGCCAGCATCGCAAAAAATTCCCGAGAAGAAAAGCCCAGTAAGCATGGAGATCCTCACGTGAAGGTTTGATCCTCCCAAATCACACTATTTAATTTAACTTACAGCAGTCTAACAGATGCCCCTGTAATTTCTGGCAATTTATTTTTGGTTCAATTTATTTTTTGGCTCAGTTTGAAATGGAAAAAAATGACTTGATCAAGTGGCCTCTTTGACTTAATCGCACTGAATTTTACAGGGGAAGAAGACCAGCGGAGCAAGGATGGCCACTGTGGCAGCTAAGTACCTGCGCTGAAATTTCTTAGAAAATGTTCTTTTTGCATACTTTACCGCAATCTGATGCCAAAATTATTCAGTGCAATTTTGTTAAAGCCTTGCATTGACCATAGCCAACGCTAACTCGAGAGGTACAGATTGACCATACCCAAAGCATTGATTTGCGCCGAACTCGTGATGTTTACATTTTTGCACAGCTTTAACCGAATCTTAAGGAGGGAAATCCAATCAAAATACAATCGGATTGTAATATTGCTGAGGTTCTCATGGCACGGCAGCACATCAACCACAACCAAAGTCAACTCTGCTACCACCACTGAGTCAGTGCCCTTAGAATTCTCTAAACAGACGTTAACTGAAGCCCTAGTCAACCTAGATCTAAGGAAGATGTCGACTCCATAAGCACCATTTTCTATATGCTCACTTCATAAATTGCGTCAGTGTATATTGCAAAGATGGGAATGGTGAAGGCACAATTACACAACTTACATCGACTCAACAACCACCATTTCATAAATCATGTCAGCTGACCAAAGCCTGATCAAAAAGATGGGATATCCTACTCAACCCTTAAATGAATGATTCAAGGGAGGATCAGATTCATAAAGAAAGAGAAAATCGCAAGAACAGGCATGGCGGTAGCAGCTGAAGGACCCTCAGAGGCTGTTGCAGTTTCCTGGTCAGCCACTGCTGACATGGGTACGGCGGCACATTCTAGGCCACGCTTGGAGCCCTTGCACTCGCTCCCAGCAAAAAAAGGCCAGGTGGGTATGAGCCATAGAGGTTGATGTAGCTGAACATGGTTGTGGCACAATCGTTGGAGGGATCATTCAATTGGTCTGCATACGGGCACGCAAACTCCATAAAGGCAGCGCAGCAAAGCTTTGGTGGGTACTGCGGCCCCTTGCATTGGCTCGTGATAATCGAGTAGTTCTTGAACTCGAAGGATATTGGGCAGCCTGCACATTGACCAATGATAATTCAGTCGACTGACCGTTCATTGGAACCGTGATTGACTTCAAATGAAGACATCAGCCAATTTCTCATGAGAGTTGATTGGAAAGGAGACCGATAAAAACTTGGGAGGGTTGTTCGCTGATGTGAAACAGAAGTCAACGGGATATGCTCCTTGGCCTTGATGGCCACTGTCAGCTCACCAAACCATCATTGCAGGACCAAATTTAAGAGAAATTTCATGAGTTTTTGAGCGTTGACCGTAGAAAAACAAGGAGTTGATTGGGTGGCGATGAGAGAGATGATCTTAACGATCAAAAAGCTAGAGCATACTGAAAACAAAACAAAGGCCAAACCTCAAAAGCAGACAGGGCATTGTACGTTGATAAAGTTTTTTCTGAAAGATCAAATATTTCTTCTTCAAGAGGAATGGTGCAGAGGACAAACCTCGAGGAAAAAAGTCATTTTTTCAACAGATGGGCTTCGCAAGATAAGCGGAAAATTAAATTATTCAAAGCTTCCCCGACGATCGCAATCCATGAGCACAGATTGATCAAATAACGAGAAAAGGACATGTTGGAGGAGAGAGAGACGATCTTACTCTTCTTTGCTTGGAGGAGGGTTCTTCCATGGGCGTGTCCGAGAATGCCGGAACCGAGTGCGCCATCTGAAGGCCGACGGAGAGAGATGGATAAATCGCGGATCGGGGAGAGATTGAAATGTTGAGAACAAGGAGTGTTGAGGGGCGAACTGGAGATGAAGGCAGCGCAGCTGAAGACGGCTATGACGATCGCCGGCAGAGAGCTGGTTGCGCCGGCGGCAAGCAGACGACGTCTCATTCTTTCTCCTGTGCAGAGAAAGAGAGAGAACGCGATAAAATCGTGGAGAGAGAAAGAGGGAGAGCCAAGAGGGAGGGAGAGAGCGAGAGACAGTGATGGGACGGACTATGGGAGAAATGGGAAGGAGGGAGCGAGAAACGCGGGAGAGAGAGAGCGAGAGAGAGGAGACAGCTGTACGCGATCATCTGGGACCTCCAAATAACACACGTCAAACGCTAGCCTGGCATGCAGCTTTGAGAGGTAGAAAGCACCGACTTTTGCTCTCTCTCTCTCTCTCATTCCCCCCGAACAAGAACAGAGATTGAAATTAATTTTACTTTTTATTTGATGAAAACCCAGATGAAAATTCCATCGAATTCAACCCGCATCCACAAAAACAGAAGCGATCTCGCGATCAAATTTTTTCCATGAGCAACAAACTCAAAATCCCACTCCAAACCAAGAAGACCACTGTCGATCCACGCAAAGCACCGCCGCTGGCGGCGGTGGGCGCCGGCGCCGCCGGCGGGCAACTCATTCCTTTGAGAGAGTCTTCGCAGGGAAAGAAGTAGCCCGGCGGGTATGGCCCCTTGGCATAGATGTAGCTGAAAATGGTGGACGCGCAATTTGTCCGGGGATCGTTGATCTGTTCGGCATAAGGGCACACGAAATCCCTGATCCCGTCGCAGCACGTCTTGACATTTTCTCCCGGGGCTTTGCACCGCGACGTTATTATCGTGTAGTTCATCATCTCGAAGTCCACCGGACAGTCTGGGGGGGAGAGAGAAAGTAAGAGATTGAGAGAGAAGATGAAAAAAAAGGGGGGAAAATAGGGCTTACTGCTTTGTGCCTGAAGGAGACTCCGGGAGCCGGCGGAGGAGACGGCGGCATCTGGAACCAAAAGTGGGATTGATGATAGAGAGAGAGAGAGAGAGAGAGAGAGAGAGTGCCGATGGAGACGAGGAAAGCAATGAGGAAGCTACCTGAGATGGAGACGGTCGAGAAAATGATCAGGGTGATCGCCGGGAAGAAGAAGCTGCGGGCAGATCTTTGGAAACCCATTCTCGTCGCTGCTCTATCTCTTTCTCTCCACCCTTCCGCGATTTGATCTCTGTAAATCATTATTGTCCCTCCCACTCCGATCAGACAGAGATTCAAGAATCTTCTCCTCTCGACGGAAATTTGCTCAGCAATCTCAGGAGACTCATTCCGCGTTTGCCTTTGACTTCGTTGACCGACCGACCGTCGGGCCTCGGGCCTTTTATTTGGGCTTCACAGCCTATCGCCCGTCGGAAGTCGACTCGATCACAGCCGTGAGATTATCATCCTGCGGATAGAGGAAATCTGGAATCTGGATCGCCTCTATAAACATCCTCTCGGTTTTTCCTGAAAGTTAGGGTTCTTCGAGTCGCATCGCGCTTCTTCCTCGATCTTCCGGCCTCCGTCTCAAACGTCGTTTTCTAGCCCTATTACACCTTTAAGCTTCCTGGAATTGATATCTCCACCAGCGGAGCTTAGTCATCGGGGCGATATCCACTGGCGGCGCGTCTCACGGGGGGTTCTTTCGATTTTGTGATGGAAGTGCCTCCAACGACCTTCGCTAAATCCAGAATTCCACCTTCACTCTTATTCGTAATCGGTTTTGTTTAAGTCGGCGGTGATTTTAGCGGATCGACTAGCTGATTTTTACGCGTGCTGATCATAAACGCCTCATTTATTTATGAGCCGACTGTTCTGCCGAGCCGCATTTACCAATTTTGTTTCGCTGAATTGACATATCCACACAATGGGCAATGACGATCACATCCAGCTTCAATGCCAGTTCTGCTTCTGAAAACTCGTGAATGAATAAGCTGCCGAATTGAACTGAGCCTACTTCTAAAAGCCTAAAGCCAGTCTGTCTTCTTTACGATTATAAGCGTAACTTTTTCCAGTTCGACGTTCGAGTAGGAGTAGAACAAGGAATCCCATGGTTTGTCTGGGGGAAAGCTGAATGATTTGTTTTCAGTCTAGCGGCTGTTTGATAATATTTTCCCCTGCAGTAACAGATTACGGATTTATATGGATCATCATTTGTATCAGATCAAGGAGCCGACGTAGTGAGATCAAGTAGGAAGAAGAGATCATTAGATCACAAAACATGGAAGACGAATATTTAAATGGATGAATTTTAAAGATGATTATGGAGAATGACTTAATGGTGACAATGTGATACATACTAGAATGTATACAATGGAATAAACTAGAAAAATGACGATGAGAAAGAGCAAAATTCTAATGAAATCCGCTCACAATGAATGTAAATAAGAGTTTTATACTACCATGAAGGATTTACAAGGATGATCTTGACCCAAATCTCTCATACTTTTTTATGCATTTCTTCATTTATTATTACAGAAATTTTGAAAAATATCAGAAAATGAAAAATATTAGGCCTTGATTCTCCCATTTTCTTTCTAATTATCCTAGTGCTAAGAGAGAGCCAAAAAGGAAGAAGAAGAAGAGAATTTTTTATGCTAGGGTTAGAAGGTGAAAGGGTAGACCAACCTCTTGAAAGAATAGACTATGTGAACCCCCCCAAGAAGATGGTTGTCGAATTTCCTTCTTAAAGAAATACCCATTTTCTTCCTCTCCTTCTTGATTATTTCCGTCTACCATTTCATTAAATTTCATTAAAGAAATATAGAAACCAATAATTGTTAGGGTTAAAAAGCTATAATCATGCTTATACGATGTTTTGTCTTTAAGATAAGGAAATTTATGTGATTTATCTAGAGTTTAATACCCGAGTATGGCATTTGGATGCATGGGTGAAACTACTAATTCATACTCGGCAGTTCATCGGGTGGTGAAGGGAGAGATGATCTTAAAGAACAGACGAGCATACTGAAAATAAAACGAAGGCCAAAGCTCAAAGGCAAACAGGACATTGTACGTTCATAAAATCCTAAGTCAAACATCCTTTTAAAACAAAAAATCAAAATTTTCTTCTTCAAGGAGGGATGCTGCAGACGACAAACCTCGAGGAAGAACGTGTTGATAAAATAACGAGAAAATGACATGTTGGAGGAGAGAGAGATCATCTTACTCTTCTTTGCTTGGAGGAGGGTTCCTCCATGGGCGTGTCCGAGAATGCCGGAACCGAGTGCGCCATCTGAAGGCCGACGGAGAGAGATGGATAATTCACGGATCGGGGAGAGATTGAAATGTTGAGAACAAGGTGTGTTGAGTGACGGGTGAACCGGAGATGAAGGCAGCGCAGCTGAAGACGGCTATGACGATCGCCGGCAGAGAGCTGGTTGCGCCGGCGGCAAGCAGACGACGCCTCATTCTTTCTCTTGTGCAGAGAAAGAGAGAGAACGCGATAAAATCGTGGAGAGAGAAAGAGGGAGAGCCGAGAGGGAGGGACAGAGAAACGGGGGAGAGAGAGAGGACAGCTGTTCGCGATCATCTGGGACCTCCAAATAACACGTCAAACGCTAGCCTGGCATGCTGCTTTGAGAGGTAGAAAGCACCGACTTTTGAACTCTCTCTCATTCCCCCGGAACAAGAACAGAGATCGAAATTAAGTTTACTTTTTATTTGAGGAAAACCCAGATGAAAATTCCATCGAAGTCAACCCACATCCACAAAAACAGAAGCGATCTTGGGATCAAATTTTTTCCAAGAGCAACAAACTCAAAATCCCACTCCAAACCAAGAAGACCACTGTCGATCCACGCAAAGCACCGCCGCTGGCGGCGGTGGGCGCCATCGCCGGGCAACTGACTCCTTTGACAGAGTCTACGCAGGGATAGAAGTAGCCCGGCTGGTATGGCCCCTTGGCATAGATGTAGCTGTACACGGTGGACAAGCAATTTGTCCGGGGATCGTTGATCTGTTCGGCATAAGGGCACAGGAAATCCCTGAGCCCGTCGCAGCACGTCTTGACATTTTCTCCCGGGGCTTTGCACCGCGACGTTATTATCGTGTAGTTCATCGTCTCGAAGTCCACGGGACAGTCTGGGGGGGAGAGAGAAAGTAAGAGATTGAGAGAGAAGATGAAAAAAAAGGGGGAAAATAGGGCTTACTGCTTTGTGCCTGAAGGAGACTCCGGGAGCCGGCGGAGGAGACGGCGGCATCTGGAACCAAAAGTGGGATTGATGATAGAGAGAGAGAGAGAGAGAGAGTGCCGATGGAGACGAGGAAAGCGATGAGGAAGCTACCTGAGATGGAGACGGTCGAGAAAATGATCAGGGTGATCGCCGGGAAGAAGAAGCTGCGGGCAGATCTTTGGAAACCCATTCTCGTCGCTGCTCTATCTCTTTCTCTCCACTTCCGCGATTCGATCTCTGCAAATCATTACATAAATCTCCCTCCCACTCCGATCGGACAGATATTCAAGAATCTTCTCCTCTCGGCGGAAATTTGCTCAGCAATCTCAGGAGACTCATTCAACGTTTGCCTTTGACTTCGTTGACCGACCAACCGTCTTGAGCACCAGAAAAAATGAGGCACACAAATCCGCAGCTTACTGGCAAACTGGGTATTTTTCATTTCGTGTGGCCCACGATAATCGAGCCTCGGGCCTTTTATTTGGGCTTCACAGCCTTTCACCCGTCGGAAGTTGACTCGATTACAGCCGTGCGATTATCATCCTGCGGATAGAGGAAATCTGGAATCTGGATCGCCTCTATAAAGATCCTCTCGGTTGTTCCTGGAAGTTAGGGTTTATCGACTCCCGTCGCGCTTCTTCCTCGATCTTCCGGCCTCCATCTGAAACGTCGTTTGCTAGCCCTATTACACCTTTAAGCTTCCTGGAATTGATATCTCCACCAGCGGAGCTTAGTCATCGGGGCGATATCCACTGGCGGCGCGTCTCACGGGGGGTTCTTTCGATTTTGTGATGGAAGTGCCTCCAACGACCTTCGCTAAATCCGGAATTCCACCTTCACTCTTATTCGTAATCGGTTTTGTTTAAGTCGGCGGTGATTTTAGCGGATCGACTACCTGATTTTTACGCGTGCTGATCATAAACGCCTCATTTATTTATGAGCCGACTGTTCTGCCGAGCCGCATTTACCAGTTTTGTCTCGCTTAATTGACATATCTACACAATGGGCAATGACGATCAAATCCAGCTTCAATGCCAGTTCTGCTTCTGAAAACTCGTGATTGAATAAGCTGCCGAATGGAACTGAGCCAACTTCTAAAAGCCTAAAGCCAGTCTGTCTTCTTTACGATTATAAGCGTAACTTTTTCCACTTCAACGTTCGAATAGGATTAGAACAAAGAATCCCATGGTTTTTCTAGGGGAAAAGTTGAATGATTTGTTTTCAGTCTAGCGGCTGTTAGATATTATTTTTCCCTGCAGGAACAGATCAAAGATTTATATGGATCGTCATTGCTGTCAAATCATGGTGTACAACGGACCTCCGCAAAACGACCTGTTCGATTAGAATCATGAGTTGATAAACATTCATCATAGTTCCCACTTGATGATCTTTTAGTTGACATTTCACCCTAAACGGATTTACATGATAATGTATTCGGAACGAATGAAATTTAAATATGAGAAGATAAGTCTACGATTTCGATTGGAAACGATTTGGAATCTAGAAAGTTAATTCCTTGAAGTCAAATCTAGATGTCCCATGGTAGGGTTCTCCGGTTAGATTATATTATTGGAACTTATAAATCATAAGTTATATAAGGTTTTTGTGCCACCACAGTGTGGAAATTTATGAATATATATTTCAGAAATGAATGAAAAGTGAATAATGCTTCTGAAAAATATTCAATATATATCAGTAGAAGTCAAGGTAAAATTCTTAAATAGATAAACTTGAACGATTGAAAATATTTACCTCCATAAAATCAGTAGTGTAGAATATTGTATTTTCAGGATTATCCACTAAATCTCTCGAGAACAGTCGAAGGGCATACAAACTTTAGGGTTAATGTAAGATAGTTATGCATTTAATTTTATGTTCAAGTATCTCTAGTAATTGTTGATAATGAGTATCTTATTAAGCAATTAGCGCTTACTTGTTTCATTTACTCTTATATAAATCTTTTAGTCATTATTATACATGTAATGTTTCTAATGAATTGCAAGAATATTCTCAAATTTAAGTAAATTTCTTGAGATTATACTATGGTGATAGCTTGATTATAGGATAGAATATTTGAGAATAACATTCTGAATTTAGATAGTATAGTTATGCTTACTCTTTCTCATTTAATGAGTATGGTTGATGCCTTGACAATTTGGGTGAAGAATAAAGGTAGGTTATTACATGCTTTGTAAAAAATGATTCTATTGAATTGATCTTTTTTACTATATTTATTATTTTATATTGACCTTACCAGTCTCTAATCATGTGATTGATCATAAAAATTTTGATTTGATAAGATGTCAATAAAGGTAATTGATCATATGCAATTTATACATGAATTTACATAATTATTAATGCAAATTAGGGCATTAAATATTATATTTGTATGCATGTTATCATTGAAATACATTTCTATCATTTTATGTAATTTTAGCTTATGATATAAAAATATATTATTTTGGGAATAATTATGCATGATTCTAATAATATAATTTATTCTCATTTATATTTGAAATCATAATTATAATTTCATGATTTAATGATAAAAGAAAATATTTATTATTTACATTGATGTATTTTTCTAAATTTATTTTCTAAGAAGAATGAGTATATTTTTTAAATTAAAATTAATGCCCTTGCTATTTAACTATTTTGATTTTTTTATATTGATAGATAATTTATGTGATCTAACAAAATAAATTTGGATTAATTTGGAGTTGTATTTTAAAAGTTATGAATTTTCTAATTTTTAAGAATTTTCTAGAATTTTTCTAAATTTACTTAAAGCTATTTTTGATTTTTAAAAGCATTAAATGAATAAAAAAATTGTTTATATTTCGCGAGCCGATGTGGTGGAGCGTCACCATGTGGCCACAAGTGTACACGTCACATGGCGGCGTCTGTGTATGACACGTGTGCACGTGTGTCCACATGTGCGCGGGTGTGCGCACGTGTGTGCGAGAGAGTGTATAATGGGTAAAGTATCCTTAACGGATTTAAGCTAACCCATTAACCTTACCTATCTCATATACGCGATAAAATGCCTTAATTTATTACATGTGGGACTATTTATCTTTATTTTTAAGCGCAGGTGACGTGGTGCAACGAGAAGCGTCCGATCGCGCGGTTTAATCGCATGCATCGGATATCACTTACTTGCGGGGGTACATGGCGACATCTGATTAGGCGACGATTTGATTTAAAGACGATTTAATCTTAGCCGTTGATCTGGGGAGTTATAACTGTCAAGGTTAAATGTATCGATGGACACGTGCACTCATTGCAATCCTCCGATGAAGATCAAACGGACACAACTTAAAGATGTCAATTCGCCAAACGACGTTTAATCTTAGCCGTTTATCAAATCGAAACGACGCATCCAATGGCTACGCCCAAATTTGCCTATAAAATCGAAATGTTATTGACAAAAAGACTGTTATTTGATTTTCGAGCAAATCGAATTGTTTAGATACCACAATCTGATAATCTCTTGAATTCTTTCTCTTCTAAACTCATTTTTGCGCCCGAGGAGTGTTTGAAATCAAGAATTGGTTGAGAGAATCGGAAGAAATCATATCTTAAACGCCGAACTTCATTTTCGAAATTGCGGAATGAAAAGCCTTGAATCCGGTGATTAATTGGATCATTTTGAGCGCGACTTCGGGTTAGATTGCGTGTTTTCATCCTAATTTATCTTCCTTTAACATTAGATTTATATTTTGAATCGTAGATTAGTTTAATTTTTGTTTTAATTTCAGCTTTTATCAATTTTCGCGATCGAATTTCTTTCTCAATTTCAAATCTCAATTTCTCTGTGAATTCTAATCCAAATTCAGTGAATTTTGATTCCATGGATTCTTATTGAATAATTTTATAGTTATCTCTTATATATTAGTATACATTTATGAGACGAGAGTCTAATTGGAGAGCGAGGAATAACCATTTACTTGCAGATATTTTTTAACGCTCCTTGCAATCACCTTCCTCTACCACGCCTTCTTCGACCTTAGAAATGACCCGGAATGATGAGAGAAAAGTTAGGAGACGCCTTAGAGACTATGCTAAGCCTGTCCCCCAAAGACCTGTCACTCGTATTAATGCACCACTTAATAGAAATATGAATTTTAGAGTAGATTCGTATGTAATGAGTATGTTACCTATCCTCCATAGTAAACCTTTCGAGGATCCCTATCTACATGTAGATGAGCTTAGTCAAGTGTATGAAATCAATCAAATTCATAATGTGGACAGATGTGATGAAAATGAAACTCTTTCCCGTTACCCTTAGAGATAGAGCTAAAGATTGGTTTTTAAAGTTAGGGAAAAAATTCATCGCTTGGACCAAGATGGAGGAGGAATTCCTTAGGAAATATTATTTTGTAGGAAAAACCACCTCCGTTAGGAAGGCTATTCGCGAATTTACCCAAGGCCCAAGTGAAACATTTCATGAAGCTTGGGAGCGACTTAGAAACCTCACTAGGGAGTGTCCTCACCATGGAGTATCTAACCATGAGCTTACACAGATATTTTATGATGGGTTAGGCCTGCAAGATAGATATATTTTAGATGCAGCTAGCGGCGGCACCTTCATGAGAAAATTTGAAGACGACGACATGGAATTGATCGAGACAGTGGCGGAAAATAGCCATCACAATGCGGCAAAACTATATGGAAGAGGTGCAATGCCAAAGGGAGGATTAATCGACGCACAATAAATAGAGATGAACATGCTCCTTGAAAGGAATGATAAGATGACAGAGGTCCAAAACCTTCTGTTGGATCGGCTCCACATCCGCAAAAGTTCGGAAGGACTTGCACTCGTTGCTCTACAAGAAACGTCGCCATGTGCCCATTGCTCAGGATTCGACCATGTCGAGCTAGATTGCCCTGTCATGGAAATTTAAGGGCAAGGCATGTATAGACACGACCCACAAGGAGGGCCAAGTCAACAAAGAAGATCAAATTATCCGAGTGCTTACCTAAATTATTATAATAATAACTTTATTTTCTATAACAATCCTTCGCAGCATGCAGAATTGAGGAGGAACACCGATCAACCGTATTCTCCATCTTACAACTCCGGTCAGTAACAAAATTCATAACCGCAACCCTACGCAAATACAAGACAGTCGATGTATATCCCGTCACAACCACCATACACTCAAGCTCCATAATCAACCGCACCATCTGCAGTTCCGATTCTAGGTACAATTTCTCAGTTGATGGAGCAAATGAACAGAATGAACTCGCATGTGGACGAGATACAAGACTTCATCAAGACGAACATTCCTGTCGCGACTGATAATAAGAAGGGTAAGCAGGTTTCTTTTTCTGACCAATTACAATCGCAAGCCACTATCAACCTGAGGAATCAAGGGGTCTCATCGAGTCAAATGCATAATTTGAACCATGTCCATGTTGACAAGGAGGCAGTGGAGACTACATTAGCCATATCGAGCCTTCAGAGTGGCAAAGACTTACTTGATCTTTATAAGGACCATCCTTTGCACAAGATCTCAATAGATGAAGAAACACGAACTTTCGTAGCAGAGCAAGATAGTAGTTTGGAGGATGAGGAAAAATGAACGCGAGCTGAGCCAAATCCAGATACATACAAACTGCTCGTGCCTTACCCTCAAGCATTAAGCCGACCTAGAGCCAAGGTGAGTGAATTTGACGATCAGCTACTATTACCTTCCAAAAGGTAACCATTACCATCCCTTTAGTAGATGCCATTAAGCATATTCCTTCTTATACAAAATTTTTTAAAGGCATATGCACACCCCATAGAAGCCTCAAAAGGATCCAATTGAGTGAAATATTTGTTCAATTATGATGAATTCTCTTCCGATTAAAAAGAGAGATCGCGGATCTCACATGATCATGAGTAAAATTGGAGGAATGAATTTTGCTAGATCATTGTTAGATACCGGAGCTAGTATCAATATCTTCCCTAAAGCAGTATTTGACTGTCATCATGTAGGGGAGTTTCAGCCTTTCCTTATAGGGTTATATTAAGCGGATGGATCGGTACAGAAGCCTCATGGCATAGTAGATGATGTGATTGGGAGAATCGAAGGTTGTTGTTTCCCGGTAGACTTGCTAGTAGTAGATATGAAAATCACTTAGGAGCTTTGTCAATTCTCGATCATACTAGGAAGACCTTTCTTAGCTACCGTGAAAGTAGTCACAGATTGGGGGAAAGGAGAAGTAATTCTAAAGGTGGGAAGAGCACACGGTGAAGGTCAACATAAACAAGCTAATGAAGTACCCTTCATAAGCTTTCAAAGATTTGGGCGCCATCGACCTTTTTGATGACCAAGACATTGATGCTTGCATTGAAGAAGTCATGACGATCAATGAGGAAGCTGATTTCAAAGAGCTACCCTTGGACGAGCCAACAGTGGAGCTCAAGCCTCTCCCATCTACACTCAAGTATGCTTTTCTTGACCCGCAGCCGGCAAAGTCGGTGATCATTTTGTCCCAGCTTAATTTGGAGTAGGAGAAACTATTACTCGACGTATTGCGATGGAATGAATAGGCAATCGGCTGGACCCTAGAAAACTTGAGGGGATTAAACCCCTCATTATGTACTCATTGCATATTTTTGGAGGACGAGTCTAGACCCGTCAGGAAAGCCCAACCACGACTAAACCCTAAGGTATGGGAAGCAGTGAAAGAAGAGATCCTTTAGTGGCTCAATGCAGAGATCATCTACCCTATATCTGATAGCTAGTGGGTTAGTCTGGTGCACGTGGTTCCCAAGAAAGCAAGAGTTACAGTGATCGTGAATGAAAAGGGCGAGGTGATTTAAACGCGCCTTCCGACAAAGTGGCGAGTTTGTATCGACTATCAGAAGTTGAATGTCGCAAAAAAGAAGGATCACTTCCCCTTACCATTCATCGACTAGATCCTTGATCGGTTGGCAGGTCAGAGTTATTTTTGCTTCTTTGATGGATACTCAAGCTATAACCAGATTACAATTCATCCGGACGATTAAGAGAATACGACGTTTACATGTCCCTTTGGCACGTTCGCTTTTAGACGAATGACATTCGGATTATGTAAAGCCCCTAGACATTCTAGAGATGCATGATGGCGATCTTCTCCAATTTCTTTGGCGACAGTCTCGAGGTATTCATGGACGATTTCTTCATCTTTGGAGATGACTTCGACAACTGTCTAGCTCACTTAACAAAGATCCTCGAGGTCTACATTAGGAAATGATTGGAGTTGAGTTGAGAGAAATCCCACTTTATGGTGAAAGAGAGAGTAGTTCTCAAGCATCTCGTCTCGAGCAAATGATTGGAGGTGGATAAGGCCAAGATTGAGGTCATCCAAAACCTCCCTCTTCCAGTTACATTACGAGATTTACAGAGTTTCCTCGGTCACATTAGCTTCTACCAGATGTTTATAAGGACTTTGCTAAAGTGTCCAAGCCGTTGATCACCCTTCTTTGCAAGGATTAGGCCTTCTTCATCGAAAAAAAAGTGGAGCGTGCATTCAAGATGTTGAAGCACGTATTAATCGAAGCACCAATTCTACAAAGTCCTAATTGGGACTTGACGTGTCGTTTTCGTGCGTCGTTAAAACACAAAGACAATGGTCAAACAAAATTTATAAAACCGAACTCACAAAGATAAGATATAATAATCAATTATTGTGTAAGTATCGGGTCGATCCACGAGAGCAGGGGTTGACTTTAATTGCATAGTTGACTTGGTCAAACTTAGGTTTAAAAGGAATTTTAAATAAGCAAAAATAAGATTTAAGGAATAGAAATGATATAAATAAGCTAAATAAGAAGTTTTAAGAATTTAATTCTCGGGTCTGACAGAGAAAAGTCAAAAGTCAAAGTCAAAGTGTTGACTTTGACCAACAGTAGGTTTTCTATAAAATCAGAGAATTAAACAGAGTCAGAAGATTACGAAAATTAGATATTTGGAAACTAGAGAGAAAATGGAATTGATTGATATATATTTCGTGATTTTTGGATAAGAAATGGATTTATTATGAATTATTGAAAATCAACTATAAGAAAATCCCCGAAATTAATACCTCAGAGGAAATCTTCAAATTGAATGGCCAAATGAAATTCAAATCTTGCAATTTCTATGTCAATGGAAAGCTAAGAACTAGAGGAATCTAAAGAGACCAAAATTATCGAATTCTGATTTTTAATTTGAAAGTAATTAACCCCGAAAGTCAACGTTTGACTTCTGATGAGAGATGAACAGTCCTCAGTCAAACGTCAAATTGAAGGGTCAAATAAACTCAGAATTCGATGAATTTTATGAATAGGAATCCATGGAAACCAAAATCCACAGAAAGCTGATGAAAATAGGAATCCAAAGAAACCAAAATCAAGTGATTTGGAATTATAATCAGAGAGATATCCTATTTTCAAAATCAGCGATTTTTCGGACTAAAAATTAGGAAAAAATGAAGAACACTATGAACTACTTTGCAAAATTAAAGATCTAAACCTAATAAAAATTCAAATTACCTCTTGATAATCGATCGAATCTCACTACTAACCCGATTGCCGCAAGAATGGGGCCTCAATTCTCGCGGATTGAAGCGAATTTGCTCGAATTCTTCCTCGTGGACGTTCGGAATTCAAGGGGAAAATTCGATGAACTCAAGAGATAAAATCGTGATTATCATGCTTCAATGGATGCGTCTCTACACACTTGGAAGCAGAGGATCACGAGAACTTAAGACCTTCCTCGAAACTCGCTTAATTTCTTCACGAGTCGATCAAAAGTTGAAGAACAAAAGAGGGAAATACATCGGTTTTAAAGAGGAAGATTGGCCCGAAATCGTGGGTCAATGGAGGGTCGTGGAGGCGGTTTTGCTAGGTCGTGGGAGCGATTCCTTGGGGCGACGTCGTAGCTTCGGGATTGGCCATGAATTGGCCTTAATTTTGCCACGATTTCCGCTTCGTCATAGCCACAATTTTCGCCGCGATCGACCACGATTGACCATAATCGGACCACGATCGGGTGTTGATCGTGCTCCAGATTCTCAAGCAAATGCCGATTGATGATCATAAAATCGATTCCACGCGGAAGGATCCACGATCGCGGCTCGATCGCGCCACGATCGCGGTTCGATCGGACTGCGATTGTGGTGTTCTTCCACGAGTCGCCTACGCCGTCGGATTGGAATCCGATGCTCCAGAGATCTTCACGAAGAGAGAGGAAAATAGGACTTCAGGTGGCCGTTAGATCGCGATCCCGCGATCTTGATGTTGATGAAGATAAGCTCTCCTAATGTCGCCACGTGGCGATCGGTGAGCCCTCCGATCGTCGTCACTTAAATCCCTCTTTTGTGCACGTGATGAATCTGATGATCGCGTGGACTCGGGTCCACGCGATCTCTGCCGTTCCGACCGCATCCGACACTTGTTCTATGTCCATGTCACCTGCACAGGTAAGGACCGTGTGGGACATAGTCCCACACGGAGAAAATTCCAGGTTTTGTTGCGCTTAAATAGGGGAGTGGATTCCCCTATTAATTTCGTGACTGCCCCCTCTATTACCAGCCTACACGTGGCGCCTCACACGGGCGCCCACGTGGCTGCGTGGCCACCCTGCCACGTGGCCGCGCCACTATGCGCCTCCTACGCGGGCCACCCGGGCTCTGCCACGTGGCCTCAGTGCCGCGTCGCACCTCGAGGCGGTCCCGCGCGCCACGTCAGCCGCCGCTTGCCATGTCAGCGCCTGCAGGTAAAAACCTCTTTTTGCGATTTTTTTAATAAAAATCAAATAAAGATCCAGAAGTTCCTAAAATGTTCAGAAATTCATATTTCTCAAAATACAACTCCTTTTAATCTCAAATTTTCTCCATTGGATCACAAATTTCTTCCTTTTTAATATTATGTCATTGAAAATATACTTTCAAAGAAGAATTTAAAATGAATTAAAAATCACTTACTCTTTTCTTAAGAATTCTTCTTACTTATCATTTCATCTTGAAATTATCATGCTTTAAAGTCAAAAGCAATTCAAAAAGAGATTAATTTCTATTAATTTTAACTTTGCAAAAGACTAATCATCCATCAAGCATGAAAATATCCTAATTTATGCATAAACATCAAATTTAGTGAAATGATATACCAATGGAGAAAATTCCAAAAAATTTTGATAACATGCATCATATTCACATAAAATAAGCATGAATATGAGTTACTTAGGATAAGAATTCAAGTTATAAATGCATGTTATCAGGACTTACCTTCCGAGATCATGTGTGACGCTTCAAACTATGCAGTGATAGCGGTTTTAGGACATCGGATAGAAAAGAAGCCAAATGTCATTTGGTACGCGAGTAAGACCCTTGCCGAAGCTCAAATGAATTACACAACTACGGAGAAGGAGCTTTTGACAGTGGTCTATGCATTAGAAAAATTTTAGCCTTACATCTTGGGGAGCAAGATCATCATCTACACCGATCATGCTACATTAAAGTGCTTGTTCTCCAAGAAAGAGGCAAAGCCACGACTAATACGATGGGTGATACTTATTCAGAAGTTTAACTTGGAGATAAAAGATAAGAACGGCAGCGAAAACTCGGTGATAGATCACTTATCGTGTCTCCATGTTCCAGGTACAAGAGACATTAGTGATACATTTGCTGAAGAGCATCTCCTTGCATTGTCTAGTCACGCTCCCTGGTTTGCACATATCGTCCATTTTCTTGTGACTGGATCGATTTCGGAGCATTGGAATCAACACCAAAAAGATAAGTTATTTCATGAACTCAAATACTACTTTTGGGAAGAACCTCTTCTAGTACATGTAGGATACGACCATATCATTCGCTGATGTGTAGCAGAGGAAGAGCACGTATATCTATTAACGATGTGTCACTCACTAGCGTGTGGAGGACACTTTGCCGCACGGAAGATAGCAAATAAAATTCTATAAAGCGGTTTTTATTGGCCCACCATCTTCAAGGATGCCTACCATTTCTAAATGGAATGCTTAAAATTTTAGGCAACACTAAACATCTCCAAGCGAGATGAGATACCAGTGAGGCTTATCCTTGAGGTAGAGATATTCAATTCATAGGGGATTGACTTCATGTGACCTTTTCCCACCTTCGGACGGGAAAGAGTATATTTTGATAGCGGTTGATTATGTGTCAAAATGGGTTGAGGTTATCCCCACTAAGACAAACACTCATCGGGAGGTTCTCAAATTCATCACGAGGAATATCTTCTCCCGATATGGATGTTTGAGGGCCATCATCAATGACGGAAGCTCACACTTCAATAATGCACACTTTCGTGCATTGTTGAAGAAATATAGGGTACATCATCGCATCACCACACCGTACTACCCCCAAGTGAATGGGCAATTTGAAGTGAGTAATAGAGAAGTTAAGAATAGGCTAAAGAAGATCATTCAACCAGACGGGAAAGATTGGGTGCACAAGCTTCCTGATGCTTTATGGGCGTATTGAACGGCTTACAAGACACCCATCAAGATGTCTCCGTTCTGACTTATATTTGGGAAAGCGTGCCATCTTCCAGTTGAGCTTGAGCATCAAGCATATTGGGCCATTAAGAAGCTCAACTTATCTCTAGACGAAGTAGGAAAACAAATAACTCTCTAGCTTTAGGAATTACAAGAGTTAAGGCACGACATGTATGAAAACGCAAAAATCTACAAAGAGAAGACCAAAGCCTTTCATGACAGGCACATCAGAAGAAGAACCTTCCAAGTCAACGAAAAGGTTTGGGTATATAATTCTCGTCTTAAGCTTTTTCCAAGAAAGCTGTGCTCACGATGTGATAGTCCTTACATGGTTATGGAGTTGTTTGAGAATGGATCCGTACTTATTTTCAACATAAAATCCAGCAAACAATTCAAGGTAAATGGCCATTGTCTTAAGCCTTACCTTACATCGGAACAATTTACACCAGCAGATATGGTAAATCTGCATCTTCTCGAGGCACACGAGGACGTGACGACAGTATTAATAACATGCAATCTTAACATGATAATACATAATTATTAATGCAAAATAAGGCATAAAACATTCTATTTGTATGCATGTTATCATACTTTGAGTGCATTTCTATCATTTCATGCAATTTTAAGTTATAATATCAAAATGCACTAAATTAGGGTTAATTATGATGAGTTAAAGATAAATAATTTTATAACCCATCTTTACTTGAGATTATAAGTGTTTTTAAAGTTAAATAATAAGAGAAATCATTTTTTATAAACATTCATTCAAATTTCTAAAGTTTAAATCTTAAAGAAATGAATATATTTTTGAAATAATAATTTATTCTCTTATTTTTTTAATGATAGATAATTAAATTTCTGATCTAATGAAAGAAATTTGGATTAATTTGGAGTTGTAATTTGAAAGTTATGATTTTTCTATTTTTTAGGAATTTTTCTAGAATTTTTTTGAATTTTTAATGAATTTCTAAGGATTTTCCAGAATTAAAAATCGAATTTTCTAATTAAAAATTGATTTTCGACAATTTTTATAACCCGCAGGTGATGTGGCACGATTAGAGCCGTCCGATCAATCGCGATCAACGATCACGATGAGGAGGCGGCGTGGCATCGTGAAGAGCGTCTAATCGCACGTGATCCTTATCAACCGTCGATCTTCACTTACTTGATGGGAACACATGGCGAAATCAGGGTTCACCAGATCATCTTAATCTCAACCGTTGATCGCAAGAGTTATAACGGTCGAGATTAAATCGCGGAGAAACACATCTCGAGCGTCCGATCGCGATCCAACGGATGTGTTTCAAAGCGTTTTATATCGCGTGATCATGTGGCTTCATTTGAGCGCTCCATCTGCGATCCAATGGACATGACTTAACGGTAACGATTCGCATTAATGCGATCAATTAGAGCTGTTGATCGAAGAGGAAACGCTCGATCGGACGGTTATGCCCAAAATCACTATAAATTGAGATGTTCTTCGACATTTTGATGTATTCTTGGATGATTTCGCTAAATTGATCTATCTACACCATTCTATTCTTGAATCTCTTGCTTCTAATCTCTTCTAGACTCATTTCCGCGTCCAAGGAGAGATTAAAAGTGAGATTTCGTCGATCGATTAAGGAGAATTCGTCTATTGAACACCGACGATCGTTTTCGAAATCGCGGAATGAAAAGTCTTGAATCCGGTGATTAATTGGATCATTTCAATTGCTATCTCGGGTTAGAATATGTGTTTTCCCTCTAATCTTTCATCATGTATCATCAATTTATAATTTAGGATCATAATTTAGTTTAATTTCATCGTTAATTTTGGTAATTTCGTGATTTAATTTTCAGAAATTTCTCTCCACTTCGCTCTTTAATTTCTCCGCGAATACTAATCCAAATCGAGTGATTTTGATTCTGTGCATTCGTCTTTGAGTTATCTTTCTAAATCTATCATTTTCCCTAATCTCTATCACCAATTCATTGTGCGATTTGATCAAATTCCAAAAGATCTCTCGAAAATCCCTTATTTCTCCGTGGATTCGACCATTGTTTAACATTATACCCCTCAATTCGTAATTAAATCATTAAATTGGTAAATTTGGCTTTATTGTTGACACGAATTGGTGTGCTATTAACGACTGCATAGATTCGTTTGTCAGGTATCACCCTCATCTCATCAATCGTCGTGAGCTTCAATAAGTTTCGTTTGGTTGAAGACGTTAAACTTAGAGCTCTTGGGAGGCACCCCAAGGTTATCTTACCTTTTCTTTAGTTTTTGTTTTTAGTTTTTACAATTTACGGACATCGTTGAAGAAAATACACTATGTAAAAGGGTGCAATTAAGAAAAATTCTGGGGACATAAATCAACAGGCCTCAATGAGTTTTTCTAAATCTTTTTCTCCTCACCACATCTTATTATCTTTTTCATGTCATGCATACTATTCTTGCCATCTTTTCATGATCATAATGATTTTATTGAGGGCAATGAAGAGTTTAAGTTGGGGGGTCAGTACTTAGAAAAACTCAATAATTTTTTTAAAATTTTAAAACTTATAAATTCTAAAAACTCCTATATTCCAAAAATTTTATCACTCTTCCTACCCTAGAAGTCTTGACATTTTGAGATCCTATCTACTAGAGATGTAGAAGTGAGGGCCTTATAGCCCATGTGATTACATTTTGAGTAATAAAGCCAAGTGATCTATATAAACCATGAGATTTTTCTTAGTGGTTGACTTCTTTGGGGTTGGGTATCTAACAGGCACCGAAGAAAAATGAGTAATCAGAAGGTTGAAGTGCTATTGGATTGAAATGGAAAGATTTTGAGTGAAGTTTTAGCAAATTCCTATCCCCTACCTTACATCAGTTGAACCTACTTGGTGTGGGAATGCCTCGCTTCTGAACTTTTCCTTAAAAGAATGCAATGAGCCATAATTTTTTATGCACCTATCTTTTTCCCTTTAGGCATGTAGTTCCATTTATTCAATTCCAGTCAATTAGTTATACCCATTTTCAGCCTCACTGATGATAGTCACACTCCTAAGTGATCTACACATCCATCACATCCTCTTCACATTTCCCTTACACATACAGATCCCTTCACATTACACTTCATATACTCTCTTCAAAAAGCAAGAACTCTTCCATATCCTTATTTTATGTAAATTCTTTTTAAGTCATCTTCTTCTTCTTCTTTAAAAATAATAGTAAAGAAGAAGAAAAGAAGACGAAGAAAAAGAAGAAAAGAAGAAGAATAAAAAAGAAGAAAAAAATAAAATATAAAAAGAATAAAACAAGAAGACATAAAGAATGAAGGAAAGAAGAAAGGAAGGAGAAAAAGAAAGAGAGGAATAAGAAAAAGTGAAAAGAAGGAGAATAAAGGGAATACCATCTCTACCATTTTCATACATTCTCTACCATTTCCATAACATATATACCACTTCCATACTATCTCTACTACTTCAATACCATCTTTACCATTTCTATTTATCCTTATTATCCATCATCATCCACATCATTTATGAGCTAAATTATCATAAATGGTACCTTCTTTGTTTTTAAATACATCTTGTTTATATGCATATTTTCTTTTAACCATGTTATTCCTTTAGATATAGTGTCTTTTTATTTCTTTCAGCCACCTCATAACATTGCATTCCAAAGATAAGAAATATATTTGAAAATGCACTCTTTATAGGAGGAAGACGAGTTGAGAGGAGTTCTAATGCACTAAGTAGCCTCCAAAAAGAGTGAATGAGTGATGTACTTAATGAGAGAGGTGAAGAATTCCATCTGCTCATGAGAGTGTGAGAATCTTTTCATTCTCATAGCATCAAACCTTAGATATGCTCACCTCGATTACAATTGAGTATTGACTCGAGCATTGACTGATGAGCACTGATAGCATGCTAATCATACATGATAATACATCATTATTAATGCATATTTAAACATAAAAGCTTTCATTCCTATGCATGTTATCATACTTTTGAGTATTTATCTATCATTTTATGAAAAAGTCATGATAATCTCAAAATACTTTAAATTAGGGTTAATTAGGATGAATTAAAGATAAATAATTTTATAACCTATCTTTACTTGAGATTATAAATGGTTTTTAAAGTTAAATAATGAGAGTAATCTTTTTATAAACATTTACTTAATTTGCTAAAGTTAAAATCCTAAAGAACTAAATATATTTTTAAAAAATAAATTAAAACTCTTGTTATTTATTAATTTTGACTTTTTAGAATGATAGATAATTAAATTTTGGATCAAATAAAAGAAATTTCGATTAATTTGGAGTTATATTTTGAAAGTTATGAATTTTCTAATTTTTTCAGATTTTTTCTAATTTTTTCTGAATTTTTAATGAATTTCTAAGGATTTTCCGGAATTAAAAATCAATTTTTCTAATTAAAAAACAATTTTTTGAATATTTTATAACGCGCAGGTAGGGTTGGGCAGTCCCGGTTACGGTTCGGTTTTTGGCACACCATTCGGTCCAAGTCTCGGTCTTGGTCTCAGTCCACCTCGGTCACGGTTTGGTTCGGCCTTAACTTCGATCTCTCTTTATCATGAATATGCGTACCTGAAAAGAGATAAATAAAAAATAAATAGTTAATTATTCCGGACAGTTAATTTCATGAATAGTTTATTCGATTATGCGTTGAATTGAAACATTCTACATGAAACATTCTACGTGAATTGAAACATTCAATGTTTGTAAGATTAATCACATTGAGAAAAAATAATAGTTCCAGAATGATAGATATTTTCATTGCAAAAATTGATGAATTTTGAAGAAAACCAATAACTCTCTGTCTCCCATCAGTCTCATCAATCTCTCCCTCTAAATCTCTCCCTCTCTCTCTCCCCCGTGATGGGGTAATGGTGTAGTGCTGCATCGACGTTTCTTCCGTGCTGATTTCTGTCGAAATTTCAAGTACGTTGCGAGTCTTCAGTTGTGAGGTGGAGAAATCGACCATAGACTCCAGAGATGTTGCGCAATATCGTGATTCTCCTACGGCGGCCGGTTCCTCGCACTCTCGAAGAGTCTTCTTCAGGGCCTTAGCCTCCACAGAGTTTGATCTGATGGAGAAGACGCTAAGTATTTCAGGGAGCTTCTTTAAAGAGAAAGGAAGGATCTTGGCTAGGGAGCGTGGAAGGAAAGCAGTGACAGGTGACATCCTTGTAAAGTGCAGCTTCATCGACGTTCAGCGGCGTAGGTCATTCATCAAGAAGAAGACAATGACGTCGCGGTTGTCGTGAATTTGCGTCTCAGTGGCTGCATATTGGAAAATAAAATTTGGCCCAACGTTTACGGTCATTTTTCCCTTCTTCTTAGTCCCAGTGTTTGATGGATATTATGTGGCATATAAGCCAATCACACATTCATCAATCTTGTTTATGTTCATTGAAATGAAATTTATTCATTGTCATTCTTGTGTGATGTTTGCAATGAAGTCCATGAGCATGTGCAATGACTAAGTGAATTATGATGAGATCATAATATAGTGATCGCTAGTCTTTAAACATATGTTCTAAACATTCCTATTCGTGGGATATTCGAGAAGGACATCGAATTATCCGGAAAGAATAGCACTATCTGATCCATCTCATATGATGAGTATGGCCGATCCTATAGCCATCGGTGTGGAGACACTAAGGATAGATAGTGGGTGCTCTTTGGAGAAAGAGTTCATTGAATTGATCCGTATGAATCCCTGAATGGTAATATACCTAATTGTCAATCAGGTTGATTCATGTCACAGTTGTGTACGTGGTCCTTTGACCTGAGACACCAAAGACATCTTGTGGATGGATGATCGTGTTTTGACTATGACTTACGACCCCCTAGCCACGGGATCTCCAAAACGTCATAGATTGGATACGACATGAAGTCCATGAAGGCGATTGAGTGGTCAAGATGGGATCATCCACCCTCGGTATATGAAGAGATTGACTCAAGGAATGAGATGCGGTTAAATCCTTGGCCAAGGTAGTGGAAATATTAGAGAAGTTGTTCTCAATGATTTCCTACTCGCATCAGTACTAAATTGAGTGACGGATTAGGGTTTGACAATTAACTATATCCTAAGTCATTCATGAGTCTCGTGTGGATGAAAGATTATACGTACATGGTAACCAATGACGGCAGGGTTCCATGAAAGAGTTCTAACATACTCCATATCTCCTAGAGCACGTGGTGTAGCTTGGCACCCACCGGGCTGGCAACTCAACCTGTCGATTGGGTTAAATCGATCCTTATTCAATTAATCTATATGTTGATATAGTTAATTGATAAGAAGGACCAATAAGTGTTATTGGGTTGATAGAGTCATTAACTAGTGAGATATATGGACCTAGAGGGTCACACACATAAGGTCAATGGACGTCGGTGGATATAGACATAATAATAAGGGTTTTTGTGAAAAGTTCACATTCCCGAAGTCTACAAATACGGGGAGAACGACCATAATAGAGGGGCCCATGCAAGCCTAGTGGAACTTCTCCTCCCTCTTCTCTTCCTCTCATGGTGATGAGTGTTCAAGAGGAGATCCGATCGTCTGGAGACTGTGTGGATACCGCTAGAGGTCGGACGCTTGAACGGTTAAAGAACTCTTTCGAATGATCCAAGTAAGTATGAATTTTATTCTATACTAGATGATAGGATCACCTAGAATGGATGATGAGATCATCTATTCTTGGTATTTCAATGATGTTGAATGTTTTGATTCAACACCTTCCGCTGCAATCATTATTTTGGACAAAGATTTGGAGAGCTTTTCGAGCCTCAGATCCCATCAATGCTCACAGTGACACGTCCGTGCCCGACGTTTACGCAAGTGCTCCCCGTCTTTCCTTTTCCAGAGTCAACGTCGACTCCATGGTTTCCGACGATAATAGCCGCCTTCTCATCAAAGCACGAGCGTGAGAAAAACTCCGCGCAGCTCCTCGGTGGATATCTTCCCGTCCCCGTCTGCGTCGAAGGTGCAGAAAGCTTCTTTGAGATCGTCGGGGGCGAACTCGTCGTCAGAGATGATCTCCGATAGTTCCTCTTCCGAGGGAAGATCAAATTTTCCCAGGAGACTTAGTACCTGCTAGAGATCTTCTTTGCTGATCTTTCTTTCCTTTTTGGGCTCCTTTCTGGGTAGTAGATCAGTAGGAGGCGTCCAATATTCAGCGTCCAAGCAGGAAGCGTTGCGGCCAATTGTTATAGAGCATTTGGAGGGTTTAGAGAGAGACTCTACAGAGCAGTTTGAGTCGGATGAAGAGGGAGAGCGTTGTTTGGAAGAGGAGGATGATAAGAGAGAAGGGATGAGCTTCATTGCTGCTAGGAAGGAAGGTTGATTGAAATTGGTAGCGTAGAGGGTCTGACGGGGGTATTTATTGGCGACTGTGAGGGAGCTAGGAAGCTTCCTTCTTAAATTATTTTCTCTCTCAGTCGTAGCTTTTGGAACTGGCTGCCCATTGACTATGTTGTCTGGATTTTCTCTACAGCTCGTGGCAGCTTCCTTCTTCCCTAGTAGGGAAGGGCGGATTTCGCCCTTCGGTCCAAGACCAAAGGCCTGAAGAGGACCGGACCGAAGTTGGACTGAGACCGCAGGTGACGTGGCGTGATCAGAGCCGTCCGATCGCGTCACGATCAAATGGTGGATGCGAGCGATGACGTGGCGGCGTAAGGGGCGTCCGATCACGCGGTGAAATCGTGGCCCTTGTTCTTCACTTAAGATCGATGGACCATGTGGCTTAAATCAGAGTTATAACAATTTAATCTCAACCATTGATCGCGAGAGTTATAACGGTTGAGATTAAATCTCTAAGAAACGCATTAGAGACGTCAAATCGCGATCCAACGGCAATCGTTTCAAAGCATTTTAAAACGCGCGTCGACGTGACTTCATCGCGAGCGTCCATCGACGATCCAACGGACGTTAATTAATCGTAATGTTTTGCGATGGACCGTTTCATCAGAACCGTTGATTAAAACGATCAGACGGTTACACCCAAATACCCTATAAATTGAGATGTTCTTCCGATTTGTAAAGCATTTGAGAGCAAATCAATCAAATTGATCTGTTTAGACACTAAATCTCTTGAATTTCTTGATCCTATCCTCTTCTAGACTCAATTTCGCGTCCATGGAGTGCTTAAGATCAAGATTTGGATGAAAGACGAGGAAGAAATCGATGCTTGAACTCCACGATCACGATTTTTTAGATTTTTTATGAAAAGGCTTGATCTGGCGATTAATTGGGTTAATCCAATCGCAATCTTGGGTTAGTAGAAGCGGTTTTCACTAATCTTTTGTCTATTCATGTTTAATTTTCGCTTACATTAGGAATTAAGTTCAATTTCATTTAGATTTTCGTTAATTTCGTGATTTATGATTTCAGAAATTTCATCCCACTTCGATCTTCAATTTCTTCACGAAATCAAAGTCAAATTCGATGATTTTTGATTCCATGGAATTGTCTTGAATTTCTCTTTCATAATCTACCATTTTCCCCCAATTTCTATCATCGATTCATCGTCCAATTTGATCAAATTCAAAGAAAACATCAGAAATGTCCCTAATTCCCTGTGGATTCGACCCTTATTTACCATTATACCCCTCAATCCGAGATATTTTCATCAATTGATAAGTTTAAAATTATTTTTAACTCTTGACCGTGTGCAATTGACGACCACTCGGTCTTGTTACGTCAAGCACTACCCTAATATGTTATAAGGAAGTCAGTGTAGATATGAAATCTTGATCACTATGGTCCACACTATGAGGGAAAGTAATCACACATTCATACACTTCACTTATTTAGTTGTACAATCAAATGATGAAAGGACTTTCTAGGGAGATTATATGGTAAATTTCTGAGAGACTAGCAATTATTCAAGTTGGGGGAGTGTGATAACATACAATTTATACATGAATTTACATGATTATTAATTCAAATTAAGACATTAAATATTCTATTTGTAGGCATGTTATCATATTTTAAGTACATTTCTATCATTTTATGTAATTTTAGGTTATGATATAAAAATGTATCATTTTGGGGATAATTATGCATGATCTAATAATATAATTTATTTCCATTTATATTTAAAATCAGAATTATATTTTCATGATTGAATGACAAGAGAAAACATTTTTTATTTACACTCATGTATTTTTCTAAATTTATTTTCTAAGAAGAATGAGTGTATTTTTGAAATTAAAATTAATTCTCTTGTTATTTAAATATTTTAAATTTTTATAATGATAGATAATTTAATTTCTGATCTAAAAAAATAAATTTGGATTAATTTGGAGTTGTATTTTGAAAGTTATGAATTTTCTAATTTTTAGAATTGGTGAGTTTGTACATTGATAAAATCATAAGTCAAATATTCGTTTTAAAAAAATTATTCTTCAAGGAGGGATGGTGCATAGTACAAATCATGAGGAAAAAAGTCTTTTTTTTAACAGATAGGCTTTTCAAGATGAGCGGGAATTTTAGTTATTCAATGCTTCCGCAAGATCGCAATCCATGAACACATATTGATAAAATAATGAGAAAAGGACATGTTGGACGAGAGAGAGATGATCTTACTCTTCTTTGCCTTGAGGAGGGTTCTTCCATGCGCGTGTCTGAGAATGTTGGAACCGAGTGCACCATCTGAAGGCCAACGGAGAGAGATGGATAACTTACGAATCATGGAGAGATTAAAAATGTTGAGAACAAGGTGTGTTGAGGGGAAAACAAGAGATGAAGGCATTGTAGCTGAAGACAGCTATGATGATCGCCAACAAGGAGCTGAGTGCGCATGTAGCAAGTAGACGATGTCTCATTCTTTCTCATGTGCAGAGAAAGAGAGATAACATGATAAAATCATGAAGAGAGAAAGAGGGAGAGCCGAGATGGAGGGAGAGAGCGAGAGATAGTGATGAGAGTGTTGAGTGTCGATAAGCCTTCTGAAATTTTGATTAAAATATCTAATACAACAGAACTCATTGAATTAGATATTCAAAACATTCAGGCACCAAGAACAAATGATCCTATCATCTAGTATGTATGAGAAAACATACTTATAGGGTTCCCTTGAAAGAGTTCATAAAGCTATTCAAATTTCTAGCCTCTAGCGGTATTCACACGATCTCTAAATGGTTGGATCTCCTCTTCAATGCTCTTCACCAAGAGAGAATGAGAAGAGAGGATAGAATTCACACAAGGCTTATGTGGGCACCTTGAGTTGTGGTCGTTCTCTGCCTATTTACAGACATTTGGTATATGGATTTTTCATAAAAACCCTCATAATTATGTTGATATCCACAAACATTTATAGACCTGATGTGTGTGACCCTCTAGGTCTATATATCTTACTAGTAATAACTCTATAAACCAAATAATATCTTATTGGTCAACCTAAATTAATTATACACTTCAACATATAGATTAATTAATCAAGGATCGATTTAACCTAATCGATAAGTTGAGTTGTCAACCCGTTGGGTGCCAAGCTACACCATGTACTCTAGGAGATATAGAGTATATAAGAACTCCCTTATAGTACCTTTTCGTCATCGATTACTATGTATGTATAATCCTTCATCCGCACAAGACTTATGAATAACTTAGGGTATGGTTGATAACATAAAATCTATACATGTAATTATATGATTATTAATATAAATCAAGACAAAAATTTTTTATTCTTATGCATGTTATCATGTTTTCAATGTATATCTATCATTCTATGATAGTTTAAGTTATAATATCAAAATGTACTATTTTTAGGGATAATAAGAAATGATTAAAAAGAAATATTTGAGAGTATATTTGAGATTATGATTGGGTTTCAATGTTAAATAATAAGAGAAAATGTTTTTGTCCGATAGTGATATCAGGTTCCCGGCCCATTTAGGGCACCTCCTCTTCAATCTCTATGTAAGGACCTATATATTCTCTTTTGGTTATGCAATTCTAGGGTTTTCTCCTTTTCATCGTCAAAATTTTTATATGCACTCATTGATTTTCTAGCTTTATTTTCTAAAAGAAATATTTGAGAGTATATTTGAGATTATGATTGGGTTTCAATGTTAAATAATAAGAGAAAATGTTTTTGTCCGATAGTGATATCAGGTTCCCGGCCCATTTAGGGTACCTCCTCTTCAATCTCTATGTAAGGACTGACGTATCGTTTTCGTGCGTCGTTAAATTACAAAGACGATGATCAAACAAAATTTATAAAACCGAACTCACAAAGATAAGATATAAAAATCAAGTATTGTGTAAGTATCGGGTCGATCCACAGAGAGCAGGGTTGACTTTAATTACAGAGTTGACTTGGTCAATCTTAGGTTTAAAAGGGGTTTTAAAGAAATAAAAATAAGATAAAATGATTTTAAGTGATATAAATAGACCTAATAAGAATTTTTAATAATTGAAATCTCGGATTTGACAGAGAAAAGTCAAAAGTCAAAGTCAAAGTGTTGACTTTGACCAACATTAGGTGTACTGTAAAATCAGAGAATCAAAAAGGGTCAGAAGATTACGAAAATTATATATTTGAAAACTAGAGAGAAAATGGAATTTATTGGTATATTTCGTAATTTTTGTATAAGAATTGAATTTACTATGAATTATTAAAAATCAAGTATCAGAAAATCCCCGAAATGAACACCTCAGAGGAAATCTTCAAATTGACCAGTCAAATGAAATCCAAATCTTATAATTTATATGTCAATGGAAAGCTAAGAACTAGAGGAATCTAAAGAGACCAAAATTATCGTCTGATTTGTAAATTGAAAGTAATTGACCCCGAAAGTCAACATTTGACTTCTGATAGAGGATGAACAGTCCTTGGTCAAACGTCAAATTGAAGGATCAAATGAACTCGGAATTCGATGAATTTTCTATCCACAGAAAGCTGATGAAAAGAGGAATCCAATGAAACTAAAATCAAGTGATTTGGAATCAAAGAGATATCCTATTTTCAAAATCAGAAACTTTTCGGACTAAAAATTAGGAAAAATGAAGAACACTATGAACTACTTTGCGAAATTAAAGATCTAAACCTAATAAAGATACAAATTACCTCTTGATAATCGATTGAACCTCACTACTAACCCGATTGCCGCAATAATGGGGCCTCAATCCTCGTGGATTGAAGCGAATTTGCTCGAATTCTTCCTCGTGGACGTTCGGAATTCAAGGGGAAATTCGATGAAATCAAGAGATGAAATCGTGATTATCATGCTTCAATGGATGCATCTCTACACACTTGGAAGCAGAGGATCACGAGAACTTAAGGCCTTCCTCGAAACTCGCTTAATTTCTTCACGAGTCGATCAAAAGTTAAAGAAAAGAAGGAGAATACATCGCTTTTTAAAGAGGAAATTAGCCCAATTTCGTGGGCAATTGAAGCGGTCGTGGGGGCAGATTTGAAGTGCCGTGGGGGCAGTTTAATTTGGCGACGACGTAGCTTCCAGATTGGCCTTGACTAAGCCACGATTTTGCTTCAATTTGCTTCTGAATGGCCACGATTTTCGCCACGATCGGGGCACGATCGGGCCACGATCGGGCGTCGTGGTACTAGTGATTCGTCGATCGCCGTCCAATCAACTGGAGACGATTCCACGATGAAATCTCCTCGATCGCGCCGCGCTCGCTGTTCAATCGGACCGCGATCATGGAGTTCTTGCACGAGCTGCCTACGCCGTCGGATTGGAATCCGATGCTCCAGAGATCTTCACGAGAAGGGGCGGATTGCGCTTAACCGGGGCCGTCGGATTGGAATCCGATGCTCCAGGAATCTTCACGAAGAGCGGCGGATCGCGCTTCACGTGGCCATTGGATCGGTGAAGTTCAGGTAGGTTGGACGGTCTCGATCTCGCGATCAACCCTCGCTACGATCGTCGTCCGTTCGAGGAGGATCCACGCTCCGAAAAGCTCCATGTGGCAACAGGTACGCCTTCGATCGCATCCACTTAATCTTGATTTCCCGTACGTGCTTGATCTGACGATCGCATGGACTCGGGTCCACGCGATCGACGCCTTGCGATCAGGGCCGCCCGGATCTGACGTCTGTCGTGCGTCCACGTCGCCTGCAAGGGAAAAACCGTGTGGGAACATAGTCCCACACGGAGGAAATAATGGGAGAGGACGCGGTTAAATAGGGGAGTTCCCTTCATTATCATAGCGTTACCGTCCCCCACTGTTACCAGGGCTCCACTATTCCCATGGGCCCTCCTTGTGCCAACCCTCCTGTTGCCACGTGGGGCCCTCCTAGGCGTCCACGTGGCCTCCTGCCACGAGTCAGCGCCACCTGCGCCTCACGCGGGCTGGCCGTGGCTCTGCCACGTGGCCTCAGTGCCACGTCGCATCCACGCGCTAGTCCCGCGTCCCACGTCAGCTCACCGCTTGGGCCGGCTCACCACGTCATCACCTGCGGTAAGCTCACCCCTTTTTCGCGATTTAAATAAGGAAAAATGTATAGAAAAATCAATTAAAATTCAGAAAAAGGGCATAAACTTTATAAATTCATAACTTTAAATGTAGAACTCCTTTTTAATCCAAATTTTCTCCATTGGATCACAAATTCTTTTCTTTTTAATATCATATCATATCATTTAAAATATATTTTGAAGTAGGAAATCAAGATGAATTATAATTTACTTAAATTATTTCTCGCTAAATATTCTAAATCATATATTCATCTTGAAATTATCCTTCAAAACATGCACTAAAGTCAAAATCATTCAATACAAGAGATTAACTTCTATTAATTTAAACTTAAAAAAAGATTAATCATCTATTAAGCCTAAAATTATCCCTAATTTATGCATAAATATCAACTTTAGTTAAATGACATGCCAATGGAGAAAATTCCTAAAAAGTATGATAACATGCATCATATTCACATAAAATAAGCATGAATATGAGTTAATTAAGATAAGAATTTAAGTTATAAATGCATGTTATCAAGGACCTATATACTCTCTTTTGGTTATACAATTCTAGGGTTTTCTCCTTTTCGTCATCAAAATTTTTATATGCACTCATTGATTTTCTAGCTTTATTTTCTAAAAGAAATTAGTCTATTTTTGAAATAAAATTATATTCTCTTGTTATTTATTAAATAACTTTTCAAAATGATATTTATTTA
Source organism: Lemna minuta (assembly GCA_024174645.1). Taxonomy (NCBI): domain Eukaryota; kingdom Viridiplantae; phylum Streptophyta; class Magnoliopsida; order Alismatales; family Araceae; genus Lemna; species Lemna minuta. The sequence goes on along the minus strand of CM044110.1, from coordinate 17,506,144 downwards.
ATTTCTGATCAAATAATATAATTTTGTATTGATTTGGAGTTACATTTTTAAAGTTATAAATTTTCTAATTTTTAGGGAATTTTTTTAATTTTTTGGCAGAGAGTGTTTCAAAGAAGAAATTCAACTAAATGTATACTCTAATTTTGTTTCACACACATTCTTTCAAATACAAAAGTGGTGTTTATAGAAAAAATGATGAACATAATGGCTTTGGATCCCACTTGTCCACTTGACTTCTTTATCATCATTATATCTCACAAAAATAAAAAATACTTCTATTAAGGACAATGAAAAAACGGTTCGATATAAAACCCAACCGTTCTTGATTAATGCCCACAATAAATCCAAAGTGCTTGACTAGTAATCAAAGGCCGAATCATGATCCTTCAATTGAAAATTCATTCATGAATGACACTTAACAATAGGGATTCTGAGAATGCCTTCAACATTACCAAACTCTTTGACTATTAGGTTGAAATTGAAAAAAATCAATCAGGATATGATACCAAATGATTGAAATTTCGGGATACATAATACTTTCAATGGGAATGGGGTTGTCTTCTACATCCTCTAGGTTCATGATGTCTCAAATACTGAAGATTGATGGACCAAACCCTTTGATTTATACACCCAAGAGAGGCTCAGCAATGTCAAACCTCCCATCACAATGTTTGAAACCATTCATTGGTTTTTACTTAATACAGTCCGTATTTCTTCCATAATCCCTCCTCATCCCACTAGCAACAGAGAATCACTCAAGGGATTGCAATTTTAATAAACATCAATGTAAAATATATGTAATGTTTTAGTCCACCAAAAGGAAATTCCAACACTCCTTTGAGGCTACCTGATTGGAAGACTTTTGTTAAATTTTTAGAAGACTGGATTTATGGAAGAGTAACAATGTACAACTTAAAATATTGAGGAATTCAGACAAGGATGTTCGTCAATTGTTGAGTTGTTTAGCTAAGTGAAAGATTTGATATCGAGAATAGACTCTACACACATAAAGTCTTTAAAAAAGATTTTGGGAGCACTGATTTTTCATGTAATCAAATAAATAGGGGATAAGACATTCAAGGCCGACTCGAATGAGAGATTTAGGAGAAAATTCAAGACTCGGTTGATTTATGTGTCTAAATTTTGTCCACCCACTCCATTTGCCTATGTGAAAATTTGGTTACATTCTTTTGATGAGTCTTGAGAGGTTCTCGAGGAGTAGGAAACATCGATCAATGATCAGATCATTGTGATTGGATTGAATTGCGGTGATCAATCTAGGTGATTAACAACTATTGATCTGATAATGATCCATAATGGGCGATTGACGGGCTCCATCGATCAACCAATTTTTTATCATGATGAGGGAAATCTGATCGGATTGTCATTCCTAATTAGGAGCAATCTCATGTCATTCTAGGGGAGATTGGCTAGAGATTGGAGAGCCAAAAATAGCAAATCTGTGCTTCAGAGTGGGTGTTAGTTCTTCACATTATCAGTTTCTAGCGATCATGGTTTTATCCATGAGTTCTCCACTCTAGGAAGGGTGGGGGTTTATTTCCCCTCTAGGAATAGTGCAAGAAAGGTGCACGGTCTGGCACTCTAGACCTAGAAAAAGAAAGAACATACATAAAGAATGTTGAACATATGTTAGAGAGAGAGGGAGAGGGAGAGAGAGAGAGAGAGAGAGAGAGAGAGGGGGAGAGGGAGAGGGAGAGGGAGAGATAGAGAGAGAGAGAGAGAGAGAGAGAGAGGGAGAGGGAGAGGGAGAGAGAGAGAGAGAGAGAGAGAGGGAGATGGAGAGAGAGAGAGAGAGATCAGATCCCATGGGATAGAAGTACATCCTGGTCGCCCGTCCAAATCAGTATTCAACTATTGCAGGTGGAGGAGAAATACGTAAATGGCGCCCCGCAAGTGGGAAACACGGGATCCATTCATTTTTTACGTGCTCTCGCTCCTTCTCATGCACTCTTCCTAGTACATGTCTATCTGGGATTATTCTCTCTCTCTCTCTAATTGGATCCCCCGTTCTTGCTCGGAGACCATGGCCTCCAGGAAATCCCCGCGCTGCCCGCACCCACGAGCAGACGACGAAGAGGACGACGACAACGACTCTTCTGCTGCCAAAGTCCCCTCCTTTCGCAGAGACTGGAACCGCGTCCTGCTCTTCGTCTGCGCTGCGGCTCTCCTCGTCGACCCTCTCTTCTTGTACTCTCTCTCCATCAGCCGCTCGTCCCTCTGCCTCTTTCTCGACGGCTGGTACGCCATCTCCGTCACCGCTCTCCGCTCTGTGTCCGATCTCCTCTACCTCTGCGCCATCTTCCTGCATCTCAACATCGCCCGAAATTCCGTCTTCTCCGCCCTCTTTGACCTCTTCGTCGTCCTCCCTCTCCCCCAGGTAGTACACTCTTTCGTACCCCTTAAATTTGGTTTCGCGATGACATCAGCTTCCTTTTTTCTGGGAAGATCGTGACTTGGGCGGCGGCGCCGTCGCTGCTTCTTCGAGGACGGAGCTCCTTGGTGACGACAGTGTTCCTCGCGACGTTCCTCTTGCAGTACTTGGCCCGAATGTACCATTCTTTCTCTCTCACCCGACGAGCGCAGAACGTATCCGGCCACGTCATCCGTACTCTCGGCTGGGGCATCGCTCTGAACTTCATCTGCTTCCTCCTCGTCGCCCACGTCGGCAACTTACCCTCGAACTCGTGCAAATGGATCGTTGGCTGATCGTTGACTTTCTTCGTCCGCAGGCGGCTGGAGCTTGCTGGTACTTGTTGGGGGTCCAGAGGGCGGTCAGTTGTCTCGGACAGCACTGTCCCCGAAGAAATCTCCTCTCTTGCGAGGACCCCGTATTCTACGGCATAGCTTCTGTGGTCAACGATTCTGCGAGGGCGAACTGGGAAAGAAATGTAACAGCTAGGGCTACGTGTTTGGACAACAGCAACGGCGACTTCGATTATGGAGTCTTCGAGTGGGCCGTGCCGTTGTTGACCATCGATAGCCGAGTAGAGAAGATCCTCCTCCCTCTCTTCTGGGGCATCATGACCTTAATGTGATCGAACTTTCGGACTTCTGGTCAACGATTTAGACTAATTTCTTGAAGGAGATTTTTTTTTTTTTGCGTTTTCGCAGTTCGTTTGGAGACCTCGGCGGGTCGACCGACTGCGTCGAGACAGTCTTCAACATCGCCGTCATCGCCAGCGGGCTGATCCTCGTGACCATGCTCATCGGCAACATCAAGGTGTTCCTGAGCTCGAAGAAACAGACGATGAACTTGAGGATGAGGAACGTGGAGGAGTGGATGAAGAGGAGAAGCCTTCCTCAGGGATTCCGGCGCAGAGTCCGGCAGTACGAGCGCCAGCGGTACGCTGCACTGAGAGGCATCGACGAGTCCGCCGTCATTGGCGGCCTTCCCGAAGGACTCCGCCGCGATATCAAGTACTACCTCTGCCTTAACCTGGTCCGACAGGTGCCGCTGTTCCAGCACATGGATTCCGTCGTTCTCGAGAACATCTGCGACAGGGTGAAGTCTCTGGTGTTCCCCACGGGGGAGACAATCATCAAAGAAGGGGATCAGGTTAAGAGAATGCTGTTCGTCGTGAGAGGGCACCTGCAGAGTAGCCAGGAGCTCAGAGACGGAGTGAAGAGCAGCTGCACTCTAGGGCCGGGGAACTTCTCCGGCGACGAGCTGCTGTCGTGGTGCATGCGGCGACCGTTTCTTCACCGGCTGCCGCCGTCGTCATCCACCTTAAAAACCATAGAGAGCGTGGAGGCCTTCGGGCTGGACGCGGATGATGTCATGTACGTAACGCGGCACTTCCGGCACACGTTCGTCAGCGAGAAGGTGAGACGTAGCGCGAGGTATTACTCCCCGGGATGGCGCACGTGGGCGGCGGTGGCCATACAGCTGGCTTGGCGGCGGTGGCGTCACCGCCGGACGCTGTCATCGCTATCGTTTATCCGGCCGCGGCGGCCGTCCTCGAGGAGCTCCTCAATGGGGGAAGACATGCTGAGGCTCTACGCAGCCATGCTGACATCCCCGAAGCCAAATCTCGAGGATTTCGCTGGCGGACTGCATGATTTATGATTCTGTCAATTGTCAGTGACGGCATTCTCATTAAATAACTCATTTTATTCATTAAATGAAGATCTACGCGATTGTTTCAACCTCAATCTACCCTACATGCTCATCAGATCAAAATGGCGTGCTCAAGAAACCTCACCGAGCATGCCCAATTGGCTTGTCCATGAAGGGTTTATCCATGTGATCCACTCATGGAGAGTCATTGATGATGTCAAGTTGAGAAAGAATCGAACTTTGATTTATTTCAAAGTGAGAGGAATGCTCAAACTTTGAGGACTCTAGTCATCAAAGAGCATGTCTTCATTTCATTCATCCCATACAAGCCTAAAATCTAGAGCCGAAAGATGGGATTTGTGTCTATTGATTGCCCCCATTGAAGTAATTATTGAGAGTAAATACTCATTTTCATGTGATAATTGTGCCATCGAGATGAGTAAATGAGATAATTTGATGAATGTGAGTGACCAGCTCCCATGTATTTTGAAATTTTGGTGCTTGAATCTCCAAATCTATGACTCCTACTCATCTCACATTGGTTCATTCAATCCATCAAGGATAGCACACCTGATTTGCAAAGTCATTGCTATTGACAAAGAGTTGGAGGTCAGATTTTTTTTATCAATAATCAATTAATTGATAGAGCTATCAATCTTTTACAAACCAGAGTGATAGATTAGATAAGTAGAAGAAAGATGAACAGATAAATAGATAGATAGACATAGATGAAAGATAGATGGATGGCTAGGTATATAGATAGATAGATAGAAGAAAGATGAATAGATAAATAGGTAGATGGATGAACGGATGGATGGATAGATAGATAGATAGATAGATGGATTGATAGATATAAGATAGATAGAAAGAAAGAAAGACGATTAGATTTTAGGTAGATGGATGGATAGATAGAAAAAAGATGAACAAATAATTGATACATAGATGGACAGATAGTTAGATAGAAGAAAGATAAAAAGATAATTAGATACATGGGCGGATAGATAGATAGATAGATAGATAGAAGAAAGATGAACAGATAAGTAGATGGATAGATAGATAGAAGAAAGATGAACAGATAATTAGATAGATGGATAGATAGATAGAGGAAAGAAGAATAGATAATCAGATAGATGGATGGATAGATAAATAGAAGAAAGATGAAAAGATAATAAGGTGGATGGGTGGACGGATAGATGGATAGATAGATAGATAGATAGATAAAGGAAAGATGAATAGATAATTAGATGGATTGATGGATAGATAGATAGAGGAAAGATGAATAGAGAATTAAATAGATGGATGGATAGGTAGAAGAAAGATGAAAAGATAATAAGATCGATGGGTGGATGGACAGATAGATAGACAAACAACTCTCCAAAAGTCCCAATGGAGGGAGATGGGGAACTGGAAAAGTCTTCCTATTACAGGGGGGATTTTTTTTTTGGTCTGCCATGTGCTAGGCAACTGAGCTGGGGAAATATCCTCGATAAATCACCAACCAGTCATTTCAGGTTCAATAGATGATAAGATAAATAGCCACCAATGATTCCTCTGTCTTGATCCCAAGCCTCTGATTTGCGTGCGATCCATGGCGGAGGAGATAGCGGAAACTTCGTCATGAGCCGCCTACAAACCAGTACGGCGGTAAGGAAAATGTTTCCGTTCCTCTCTGCCTAATCCATGGACTATCTCTGTAGTACAATGCAGCTCATCTAACGAGAGAGAGACAGAGACCCTTGAAATCCATCCATCTCACTGGTCCCTTAAATTCTTCTGCCGTCGGATCACTTACAGTGAGATCGACCCAGAGAGAGAGAAGGCAGCCAGACAGTCTGACAGGCAGACATTGAGAGAGAGAGAGAGAGAGAGAGAAATAGAGAGCCATGTTGAGAGAGAGAAAGAGGGTAGATTAGGGATAGTAACCAGATCCCTCATAAATTCTCCGGCAGCACACCTTCTCCACGAGATCTGAGATGACAGGAGGAAAAGAAGAAGACGAAGAAGAAGACTCCCAAGTCCATCGAATCGTCCTCCATCTCGACTCCCTCATCTCTCTCTCCTCAACCATCAAATGCTTTCCCGGAAAATGGCAACCCATCAAGATCTCCCTAAGAGGTCTTCACTCCAGCCTTTCTACAATCGAACCCGACGAAAACATCATCTTGTCAGATCTTCTCTCGTCGATCAGTTCAACCCTCGAATTCGCTCAATTCCTCGCCAACGACTGCGCCCGAGAAAACTTCGCCGGCGGAAAGCTTCTCCTGAGGAGCAACCTCGACGTCCTGAATTCGAAACTCGGTTTCCACAACCAAGCTCTGAACGAAATTCTCGCTAGAAGATTTCTCTCCCAGAAGGCTATTATTCTCTGTAAACCCAAAATTGGAGCTCCCCGAGAAGAGATGAGGCTCTATATTAAAGATCTCTACTCCAGAATGAAGCTCTCCGATCCGGAAATGGCTACTCTGGCTCTCTCTTCCCTCGGCGAAATCCTCTCCGAAGACGAAAAATACGCGAGCATCCTGGCCGTCGATTTCCCGGAAATCCTTAATTTGCTGGTCCAACTGCTCGAGTCAGAGAAAGAAGAGATCCAGGAAGAAGCTGCGCTGGCAGTATCTATGATCGCGGGTTTCCCTCTCTACAGACCGTTGCTCGCAGCGGCAGGAGCAGTAGCTTCTCTCACTAGAGTTCTAGAGAGAGGAACTTTGTCAGGGAAAGAACGGGCGGCAAAAGCTCTGAATAATCTCACGGAAAAATCGCGATAATTCGTGGTCCGTATCGGCTCAAGGAGGAGTAACTACGTTATTGAATATGTGTGAAGACCCGCGAACGAGTTCCAATCTTTTGATCTCCGTCTGCGGAATTTTGAGAAATCTCGCCGGCGTTACGGAGATCAGAAAAATTCATGATCGAGAAAGGAGCGGTGAGTTTCTTCCTCAAGCTCTCGGAGTCCAAAGACGAGATTTCTCAGATCCAGGGAATGGAGTTCCTCCGATCATTAGCGAAACAAGACTCCGACGCGAAGATGAAGATCTTGAATGAAGGGAGAGTGGAATCTTTTGTTCAGTTCTTCGATTATTCTTCTAAATTATCGTTTTCCTCGGAGGCTATCAAGACGGCTCTAAAAGCGATGGACACTATCTTTTTCTCTTCTGTGACCTCCGTGAATTCACTAATTCGCTTGGGATTTCTCGGAAGACTTCGTTCGCTGCTCTCTCATGACGACATCGAAGTGGAAAAGGCAGCGATAATGGCAGTGATAATTCTGTGTTCTTCTTCGGAGGAAGCAAACAGAGAAATGGGCGAACTGGGTTATGTCCCCGAGCTCGTAAAAAAGCTGAAATCCGAGTCGACGGAAGTCAGAGAGGCGGCAGCGGAAGCTCTGGACAAAATGGTCTTGTTGCAGAAGAACCAGAAGAGATTTCTCAAGGAAAAAGATGGGTTAAACAGCATCATTCTTTTACTGAATTCCGAGGGGAAGACAAGAACAATAAATTCTGTTTTATCCGTGCTGCTGGCTGTTTCTGTCAGCAGTAGTGGGAGGAGAAATATCGTTCGCTCTGGGTGCGTGGAAAAGCTGGGGAAATTTGAAATGGAGGACGCGAAGAAGATTGTGAAGAAGGTTTCGAGTGGCAGATTACGGAGCATTTTAGAGAGTATCTGGAGTTAGAGAATTTTCTTACTGCTTCCGCCATTGTTGGACTGTAAATACGGAGTAGATCGCCATTTAAGTGATTGAGTGAAGAATGTGTCGTGCTCGTACTCTATCGACCTACTTGACTGGCTATCCTGACGCACTCCATTAAATTCGATGAAAGAGAGAGAATGTGAGAGAGAGAGAGAGAGAGAGAGAGAGATGGTCCCTTCGCCTACGACTACGAGATATGATTGATTCTTTCAATGGACGTACCAGAAAGGGCGGCGGCTATGATATGATCGAATATAAGAAACCTCTCTCTCTTATCCAACCTATCTGTCTGTCTACCAACCTATTTACTATTTCTATCTCTCTCTATAAATTCACCGCCTGGCTCGTACGTCGTATCTTACGTCGAAGATAAGAAAATATCTCTCTCTTCCATCTTTCTATCTCTCTCTCTTCCTCTATAAATAAATCTACCTATTTTCCTCTTTACTATTCTATATTAACATATCTCTTCCTACTGGCTCGTACCGTTAGTCGAATTCTCGAAGATCATAAAACTCTCTCTCTCCCTCTCTCCCTCTCTCTCTCCCTCTCTCTCTCTATCTCTCCCTCTCTCTCTATCTCTCCCTCTCTCTCTCTCTCCCTCTCTCTCTATCTCTCCCTCTCTCTCTCTACGCCTACTAACTCTGGCGGAAATCACTTCCTGGAGAGATGCGCCTGCATAAAAATGCGGTTTCGACGTTCGAGGGACCTACCTCGTGCGGATTGACATAGAAGACAGGTAGATCAGAGAATAATTGCCAGAGAGAGAAATCAAGCTAGAGAGAGCCAGAGAGAAAGACTGGATCTGGACGCATCCCACGCTTGCAGTTTGCCGTCAAATAGTTAAAATGGTAGCCGCGTGGGCTGCGACAGGGAGCTTCCTTTCTGAGGTGACCTTTACTTGCTCACGTTGACGATTGAGCTTTTCTCTCCAGACAGATGCCCTAATTCCCGGTGAGGAATCCGAGGATCTCGTAGACCCTTCTCACAATTAAATAGGAGTAACCCAGAAAACGATATCCGCTTTGTTTTTATTTTTCTGATCTGCTTTCTACAATGGTCTTGAGAGAGATAGAGGTAGAGAGAGAGAGAGAAGATTCCGGGAGCACTGTCAGAAAAGGATCGGGTCCTTCGAAATAAAATAGAGAAAGATGAGTGAAGATGAAATATTTCATAGGAGTCGATCAAGCTTTGGGCATGCCCATCATACACTTGTGGAAACTTTGCCAAGTGATGGTATTGAAAATTTCAAATCCTTTCATTCTTTCTCATAAAAAAGATCTTTTAAAGAAGAAAGATGCAATAATCTACACTAAAGAGAGATGAAATAGATATTTATGTACAATAAATCACATATGTTGCCCTTTTAGTGAAATAATGGCCTGACTAAATACTAGTTCTTTATTTTATTTTTAAAATAGTTTTTATGTATTTATACTTCAAATGGAAACATACAAGATTAGAAACCTTATGGATATGAAAATGTATCGACTTTAAACTTTCGTAGAGGAAAATTGTGTATCTAACACATTTGGGAGTGGTAAAGAATAATTATGAAGTTTGAAGAAACAGTGATAGAATTAAAAAAAATATGAAGCACCTTCACCATTTTCAGGGTGGGAAGGAATGAAGATGGTTTATTTCTAACCCCTTGCTTAGGGTTGTGTGAAGGTCAAATTGGAGCATAATTCTCTCTCTCTCTCTCTCTCTCTATCTATCTAGCTACCTATACATATATTAATTTCTATCTATCTCTATCTATGTCTCTAACTTTCCCTCTCTCCCTCACAACAATTCATGATTCATGTACTAAACTCGTAAGGAAAAAAACTTACTTCATAAAGCATTTTAAAATCTGGTAGTATTAGCCATTAGCTAGAGATCAGCAATGAGGACTAAATGAAAGAGAAATTACCATCAGAATATTTCGTTAAAAATATTTCAAATTCAGTTCTTAATTAGAATTAAATACTAAGATATGATAATGAACTGACTAATTATTATTTAATAAGATAATTAGATTTAAAAATAAGTGAATGGCTCGTGAAAATAATTTTGTTGTGCATATTTTTAACAAAAAATATTTACTATCCTCAAAAAATTTAATTGCATTTATAAGTTTGATAGAAATATTTTATTTGTGTATTAGATTAGGTATTTGAATAAAGTTTTCTATATGCGAATTGCACATTGATGGGGAGAAATTGTACACTAACTAGGTTTGGTTTTCAATCTGTTATAACATGTCTTTCTTGAGCTCATTCCTATTTTCCAAAAACTAATGAAAAATTATATATACTTATAAAACTATTCTTAAGTGTTATTTCAAAATATTATAAAAGCGACTAATGTATGTGTTTGCATTTTTCATGATATCACCTTTGTGTGAAAATAGAATTTTATTTTATATTAAAATTTGTGTGTTTGAAAAAATGCAATTTTATTTTTTTCAAAAGCTAGGTTGAATTTGCCTTATTTTATTAGGTGAATTAATGTATGCATAAGAAAATTTTATAATTTCCCCCTTTTATCACTGACCAAATTTAGAGTTTGTTGATAACTAAGTCATATTATTTACCATAAAATTCTTTATTGACACAAACTATAGAATAATATTTAATAGCCAAATGATATATAGGCAAACGTAAATTTAAACACCCACATAGTAGTATCATATCAGTTACATAAGTAATATAACATGCTTATCATCACATCTATTTAAACTAAAAATTTCAAGAAATGAAATCACATAGAATAAAAATTATATCTTTTGGTTGAAGAGTAGAAAAATCCCTTATAAAAATAGAAAATTTAGAAATAAAATATCATTTCATACCTTCAAATAGTGTCATATTCTAGGAGTAGTATCTAGGTCTTTCAATAAATTTTTGGTTTGATATTCTACGTGCCTTTCAGACTCAAATAACAATTGGAGTATGATAAAAGTAAAATGCTGCCAAAGAAACCCACAAATTACGTGTCAAAAATAAATGTGCAACTCACTGAAAAAACCATAGAATTAAATTAAATCAATGATTCAAGGTCCAATGCATAAAAAAAAAGGGATAAAAGCTGAAATTTCTGGCATTCAATAGTATTTTAGAAATTTGAACAATGAATTGGACTCAAAAGATAATTAAAAATATAGATTTCACAATACCATGAACATTATTCCAAAGAATTCAAAGTACACATGAATCGATTCAAGGATAGAGAAAATGGAGAAATCTACGATAAGAGAAATTCTAGAAAATCATGCCCAAATAGAGAGAAAACAACAGTATGTATCATAACCCTTCATCTAACCACAAATCACTGACTGAGTGTGTATAAATTTGGAAAAATACTCATTCCTAACTTAGAGAAAATGAAAAAAAATGATCCTAGTGATTAATATTATGTGGCATGTAAGCAAAATCACAAATCCATATCTTATTTAGATTGATTGAAATGAAATTTATTCCTTCCTATTCCCATATTCCGAAAATCACACATCCATATCATATTAGAATTAATTCTATAAGCATCTCAATGACTACACAAGTTAAAATGAGATCATAATACATTGATCAGAAGTCTTCAAATAATGTTATAAATATTCCTATTTGAGAGATTTTTTTTAAGGACATCAAAATATACGAAATGAATAGCACTATCAAATATAACTTATATGATGAGTATGGTTGATCATATGACCATTGGTATGGAGAAATCAAAGATTTAGGCTACGAGACTCAATTGCATCCTTGAGTAACATTATTTTATTTGCTCATTTTTAGTGATATTATCCACCGAATGTTCATCTAGTTAGAGAGTTTTCAAAAGTTTACACAAAATTAAAACCTTTAAGTACAGGAATGCCATTTGTTAACCAATGTTCTAAAACACTTTCTCATAACTAAACAACCTTTATAAGTGCATTTAATATGCTCCATTACAATCACCAATGAGGTAACCCTTGGGCTTGTCATAAGGCATGCAATGAGAGGAAGATAAGAGTATTTCGGGAGATTTTGGCTGAATTTGATCGTCTAATTCTTGTAAACTAGTCAATGAGACATTACTGTGTGCCACAATAATAAAATACTATTTTTATCCAACAGAAATTGAATATAAGTTATACCTAGTTCAAAATTTGTTATTACTATTATTTTCATTTAACTCTATATATTTCTTCCCAGTGGGATTCGTGGAATTTCTATTTCTGGATTGCATCATAGAAAATCTACCAAAGCTATGCAGATAGGTAGACTCCTTTCCCACTGCTAAGGTTCAAGATATGAATGAAAAAATTTATATTTTTTCACTAGAGCCCCTTTTTTCTAATATTAAGAGTCCTCTCATTACCAACCAGCACACATCATTTGGCTAGGTCTTGCCAGAGTCAACAATGAAAAAAAACTAGTCCTTATATTTTTCACCTATTTTCTTTTTTATTTGTTCAATCATGGCTAATGCATCTATTTTATTTATTAGTTTCCCTTTTAAATGTATAACGGTATCACATTCTTTATAGTACATGACATATTTCCATATTATAACCGATGATAAAGTCTACATAATTGGATTTTATACTATAAACATCTTTTAATTACAATCTTATTACAGCTAATGTGATTGTTTGGTAGGCAACAATTACAAGATATAAAGAGTCTTATAGTTTATGAAATTATGGAACTTGTATACATTTCTTTAATCTATCATAGTCAATCATACCTAAGAATCACAACCAACATCCATAAAATCTATACAAGGTTGTCATAACCCCCAAATTTTGTTGTCGTGTGTCGATAATTTCAAATTCCGTGTTTCATCTCCACGATGGTTCTCTGGCATCAATCCACTTTCAATTGATATCATTACTATTGCTATAGAAATAAAACTAAGCTGAATGAGTAAAAGATACTCTTTTTTTTACCCTTTTGATTTACACCATGCGCAAGTCTACGAGATTTTGATACTAGTAACCTATTATTTACCATTGACACTTCTCGGCATCGAGGGATAGTTAACTAGTACCAACAAGTATGCCCATCGATATGATTTTACAGAAAAATGGTCATTTCCTCGTGGCATACTCGAGCTTCGAGAACTCATGCACACCTACCTTTTGGCCTAGGGTTTTATTTAGGGTTTATGGATTCAAATTTGATGCTAATAGTTTTGTGGGATCAAATTCCAAGTAATCATAGTAAAACAAGGATTCACAACATTGTTTTTTGCTCAGGCAAATCAATCAACTTTGGTGGCCTCTTTCCTTCTCTCAAACATATCCCTACACATAATTTTTTAATGAAATGACTTGATATTTCCTTTTTTATGAAATTTATAATAGAAATATGATGTGACATGCACAAGTCCTTTTTGTGCCCTATATGATGATATTCACAAATGTAGATGCCTTTCACAAGACAAAACTACAAAGCCTAAAGCCTGATTTCTTATCCCTTAGGTTTTTAGGATGAAATTCATAAGATAGATAAAAACAGCTATGTCTAAAATCCATGTTAAAAGGAAAGACATACCCCAGGTTCCTAAATCCTCAGAACTCTTACACGAGCATGAAAATGTAAGCAGAAAAAGTCCATCTTCCCATAGTTTGAGAATTAGATCAAAACCTGACAGGGATTATTGCAGCAGGCATGGTGTGATGATCATCACCTGTGAACGAGCATGGATATAGCTTGAAAAATGGATCTGGGATGATCCTAGGTTAGCAATCATGATAAGCGGTAAGCAGCCAATCATGTATCATTATTCATGTGCTTCATCATTATCCAAGACCATGGGTTCCTCATTAGATCTCTCTTTCCACCTTCCATGACCGACGCTCAGCACCATCCGCAACCGCCGCTGGAGGCTTGTCTGCCATCCCTGGAAGAGACCACTTCCGGCGTCTGCCCTCCAGAGGATTGCTCCTCCCAACCTTCACCGTGACCAAACTATACCGACTCGAAACAGTCCTCACATTAGAGGCCTTCTCTGGTGGCTTGTTCGCCTTCTCCTTCGGCAAAGGCGGCGCTGCCGCCCTCTTGAACTGCTTCTTAGTTTCCTGGAACAGCTTTCTTGGCTGCACAATCTTCATGGAATTCCTCAATTTCAATCCATCCCTTTTGATCTCCTCCTCAGATAAAGGATACCCGTTAAGGGAATTTCTGCAAAGCACCTTCTTTTCCACTTCCCCTTCTTCCTCCACTACAACTTTCAGCTTCTGATTTCTGCAAAGTTCCTTCTCTTCCACTTCTCCCTCTTCCTCCACTACAACTTTCAGCTTCTGATTTCTGCATATTTCCTTTTTTTCCACTTGCCCTTCTTCCTCCTCCAAATCTTTCAATTTCTGGATTCCAAATTTCCGTTTGCTAAACTTCAAACTATCTCCTTTAACCTCCTCTTTCAATAAAGGATACCCAGTACAGGAATTTCTGATATGTTCCTTCTTTTCGACTTCCCCTTTTTCCTCTACTATCAAATTCTGAATGACAGATTTCCGTTTGCTCTGCTCAGATCGGATCTCTAGCGGCCCAAGACTGAAGCTCCTTTGCCCGGATCTCCCTCTAGCAGGAGAATCAAACGCCTCTTGTTTCCTCGTGCTCGGATCGAGAAATTTCGAAGGCACAATTCTCCCTCTCTTAACCGAAACTAAAGAATCCTTCCGAGAAATTTCCTCGGTCTTCTTTACGCGAAGTTCTTTTAATCTGGCTTGAAGGCGTTCGATCTCCTTCTCGACTTTCTCGATCTCAACGTCCACGTCATCAATTAACAACTGATTCTTTAAAATCGGGGATCCAGGGTTTCGATTTTCTTTACCGGCGACGGAAAAGGATTCCCCGGCGAGAGGACGGCACGGGAAAAATCTACCGCCGCTTCCGCCATCGTCGAAGACCGCGTTGTTCCAGATCTGCATCTCCATTGTTCGATGATGTTCTCTCTGCTTCTCTCTGTTCTTGGCGGAAAGAGGGAGAAATGAGAGGAAATGAAGAGATTTTTCGACCGTTGTAGAAAATTGAATTCTGCTCGTCCGATCAGTAACTCCACGATCCAGCCGTCGATTCTACCGTTATTTTTTCTGCAACAAAAACCGAGCAACGAATGCGGGCTGGATTGTCGTGACTGGGCTTATCAGTCGGAGATATTTTTCCTTAGTAAAATTCTCCTTTTTCTCAATACATTAAATCTTTCTTTTATTTTTCAAATAAAATAAATTTGGAATAATTAATTTGAATAAAATGAAAGTTGTTTGATTGAAAACTGTCCAGAAATTTATATTAAATAAAAAATAAGAAAGTCAATGTACTTTCTTATTTTTATAGAAAGAACTATATTCACGTTTCCAAAATTCGTAAAGCTATATGGCTGATGTTTTTAAATTCTAGTTAATTAAATAAATGAAAAATGAAAAGTATCATTTTTTCATTAATTTTAAAAAATTATATGAAAAGAATATTAAATAAAAATGAACACATGTGATATTATACGTATGGATAAAGAAATCAAATTTAAATCAAATTTAAATATGAAATATGTATGCGTGCGTGTATGTAAACCATCTATTTCATTCTTTTCCTTTTCTTTTCCTTTGGATCATATTTTTGCACTAAAAACTAAAAACTAAATAATGATAAAGTGATAATTAGTTAACAGTTATATGCTTTGCTCTCAGATAGACTTTACGTTTGTTTCTCTCGTTATTTCCATGCATCATATACATTATCTTTATGCATATATTTATTTATTTAGGTGAAAAATGTAATTTTGCATTGGATGTTATCAATCGCATAGTCCAAGCACAAAGAAGGTAAGAGAGCAGATTTTCCAAATGAATATTATTCTTCAATTAAAAAACTTCAATAAATTTTATTCTTCTTGAATTTGTGTTTGAGAATGAATGAAGGCACTGAAGTAGAATTGGTTACATGAAATAGAAGATCACATGAATAAAGAAAGAAATGGTTACATGTTGGAGGGATATTTTGAGGTAGTCATTAATTACTATCTCATCAAGAATTTCCATGTGGGGGCCTCCTCTATTGAAGAACCCATTGAACTTTGGAATTTTCATCCTTTTGGGGATGTGTCCTCCATGAAACCTTTTTTCCCTTGCTCTATAGACTAGTGATTGAGAAGAATCCTCTTATCAGACTTTATGACATCATCAAGGGACCCAATATTTCTATATGTTTCAATCCTTGAAGGCATATGATAACTAACTTATAGTAGTTTGACTTTAAGACTAGTTTTCAACCTGATATCCTCACTTCTTAGTGGTTTTTTAGATGTTGAACTTGTTGGGTTTTGAGGTTGATAAGCCTTCAAAATTTTTTATCAAAACATCGAGTGCATCGTAGTACATTGAATCAGATATTTAAAATATCAAGGCACCAAGAACAAATGATCCTCTCATCTAAGTATGTATGAGATAATATACTTTTAGGAATCCCTTAAAGGAGTTCTTGAAGCTATTCAATGTGTATAGCCTCTAGCGGTATCCACATGATCTCTGGATGGTTAGATCTATTCTTCAAAGCTCTTTTCTTGGAGAGAAAGAGAAAAAAAAAAGAATTTTCATAAGGCTTGCATGTGTACCTTGATTTATGGTTGTTCTCCCCTTATTTATAAACATTTGGTAGGTGAATTTTTCATAAAACCTCTCATAGTTATGTCTATATCCACCAACATCCATAGACCTTCAGTGTGTGACTCTCTAGAACTATATATCTCACTAGTTAATAAATCTATAGAGTTAATAACACTTTATTAGTTAAATTTTCTTAATTATCTACGTCAATATACAAATTAATTAATCAAGGATAAAATTAACCCAATCGATAGGTTAAATTGTCAGCATGTCGGGTGCCAAGCTACACCACAAACTCTAGAAGCTACAGAGTGTATAAGAACTCATGTATAGAATCTTACCATCATCGGTTATCATGTATTTATAATCATTTGTCTGCACGAGACTCATGAATGACTTAGGGTATGGTCAACTGTCAAACCCTAATTGGTCTCTTAAGTTAGTACTAATGCACATAGGAAATCATTGGGACCTCTTTCTCTAATATTTATATTACATTAGGAAAGGATTTTATCACATCTCATTCCTTGAGTCAATCTCCTCAAATACCGAGGGTGGAAGATCTCATCCTAACTTCTAGGACTTCATGTTATATCTAATACATTACATTTTATAAATCCCATGGCTAAAGATTTTTAAGTCATAATCAAAACACGATCATTCATCCACAATATGTCTTTGATGTCTCAAGTCAAAGGACTACAAATTTAATTGTGACCTATTAATAAACCTAATTGACAATTAGGTGTAATAACATTTAAGGATTCATACAGATCAATTCAGTGATTTCTTCCTCTATAGAGTGCCCACTATCTATCCTCAGTATCTTTACATCGATGGCTACAAGATCAGTCATACTCATTATACAAGTCAGATAAAATAGTGATATTATTTTTGGATTATTTGATATTTGTATTGAATATCTCCTAAATAGGGATGTTAAGAACATATGTTTAAAGACTAGTAATCATTATATTATGATCTCATCATAATTCACTTAGTCGTTGCATATGCTCATAGACTTCATTACAAATATCACACACGAATGATAGTGAATAAATTTCATTTCAATGGAAATAAATGAGATACATGAAGGTGTGATTAGCTTATAGGCCACATAATATGCATCAAAACTTTGTTGATGAAATTATCGTTGACTTAAATAGTCTATTGGTCTTTATTGGCACACAAACTTAAAGTGATAACTAAGGTAAATATTTCTATTAAGGCAAAGTTGGATAACGAAGTCTATGATTCCGAAAAAAAGAAGGAAGTGGGAAAAGATAAAAGATAAAAAAACTATCAGCAAAGTTTGTAGTTCAAATTCATAGATGTCATGACCATTTTCACACCCTCAAATTAGTCCTTTACTTTGTATGCAAATCCTTAAGAACACAATGGAAAGTGGAAAAATGGCCACACAATTAAGGATTTGGCCGATCGCAGTAATACATAAGAAGGTTAATAGGAAAACAAGGACATAGGCCAAGAATGACCCTCAATAATAGAAACAAGATGCTAGACAAAGATAGGAGTAAGAGCAGAAAGAATAGAGGGTGTACCATTCATATGGGAAGAAACCCTTGCGTCAAAAATCTGGGGTGACTTAAAAGCAAGAAAGGCTTGTGTACATGAGGTGGAAGCATGGATAATCTAAATTTCACTTGCTTCCATCCTTCATACTCTATAAGGAGTGAAAGTTTCTTGGATCGTCAGAGTACCAAGAGTTTCACAAGCAAGTAGAGCAAGAGATATAGTGGGAGGAACCTGACGAATCAAGACTGCGAGGTCATTGAAAACATGCATTCAAGAGTAAAAATTAATACCAAACTCACAAATTTAAAGAAGTTAACACGAATTGAGGGGTATAGTGGTGAATAAGGGTCGAATCCATGGAGAATTAGGGTAATTTATGATGATCTTTTCAAATTTGATCAAATTAAACAATGAAATGTGAATATAAATTAGGGAATTTAGTACCTGTGGAAAGAAGACTCAAAGACGAATCCACGGAATAAAAAAAATCAGTGGATTTGTGACGTGTCGTTTTCGTGCGTCGTTAAAACACAAAGACGATGGTCAAAAAAAATTTATAAAACCGAACTCACAAAGACAAGATATAATAATCAAGTATTGGGTAAGTATCGGGTCGATCCACAGAGAGCAGGGTTGACTTTAATCGCAGAGTTGACTTGATCAAACTTAGGTTTAAAAGGAGTTTTAAATAAGATAAAATAAGATATAAAATATGTAAATGATGTAAATAAGGTAGATAAGAAGTTTTAAGAATTGAAATCTCGGATTTGACAGAGAGAAGTCAAAAGTCAAAGTCAAAGCATTGACTTTGACCAGTAGTAGGTGTTCTGCAAAATCAGAGAATCAAACAGAGTCAGAAGATTACGAAAATTATATATTTCGAAACTAGAGAGAAAGTGGAATTTATTGATATATATTTCGTAATTTTTGGATAAGAAATGGATTTATTATGAATTATTGAAAATCAATGATCAGAAAATCCCCGAAATGAACACCTCAGAGGAAATCTTCAAATTGAATGCCCAAATGAAATCCAAATCTTGCAATTTATATGTCAATAGAAAGCTAAGAACCAGAGGAATCCAACAAGACCAAAATTATCAAATTCTGACTTTTAAATAAAAAGTAATTGACCCCGAAAGTCAACATTTGACTTCTGATAAAAGATGAACAGTCCTTGGTCAAACGTTAAATTGGAGGGTCAAATAAAGTCAGAATTTGATGAATTTGCTATCCACGGAAAGCTGATGAAAAGAGGAATCCAATGAAACCAAAATCAAGTGATTTGGAACTATAATCAAAGAGATATCCTATTTTCAAAATCAGTGACTTTTCGGACCTAAAATTGAGGAAAATGAAGAACACTATGAACTAATTTGCAAAATTAAAGATCTAAACCTAATAAAAATACAAATTATTTCTTGATAATCGATCGAACCTCACTACTAACCCGATTGACGCAAGAATGGGGCCTCAATTCTCGTGGATTGAAGCGAATTTGCTCGGATTCTTCCTCGTGGACGTTCGGAATTCAAGGAGAAAATTCGATGAAATCAAGAGATGAAATCGTGATTATCATGATTCAATGGCTGCGTCTCTACACTCTTGGAAGCAGAGGATCACGAGAACTTAAGACCTTCCTCGAAACTCGCTTAATTTCTTCACGAGTCGATCAAAAGTTGAAGAACAAAAGAAGAAAATACATGCTTTTAAAGAAGAAATTAGGCCCGAAAACGTGGGCAATGGAGGCGGTCGTAGGGGTTGTTTGAAGGCGTCGTGGGAGCGGTTCCTTGGGGTGAGGATGCCGCTTCAATTCCGCAACAAGAATGACTTCAATTTCGCTTCAACCCGAGCCCCGATCGTGGCACGATCAGGCCACGATCGGGCCACAATCAAGCCATGATTTAGCGTCGATCGTGGACCTGGATCTCGGTCGGACGCCGTCTTCTCAGGTTAGGATGATTCCGCGACGAAAGGAGGTCCAATCGTGGCACGATCGAGCTCCGATCGCGCCATGATCGGGTTACGATCGGACCACGATCGTCGTTCTTCGTGGTGTTCCGTCTGCCGTCCGATGAAGCTTCAGGTGAGCGTATGGCCACGATCGCGCGATCGCGTGGACTCAGGTTTCGAGGAACGTCCGCCGTCCGATGGAAGACGATCGCGATGATGATCGCTCGATGAGGATCGGGCGCACTGGAAGACTCCACGCGTCGCCAAGGTTGCCAGCGACCACGGCCGTCCAATGATGATCGATGCCTCCTCGCTTTGCCACGTGTCGACCACCTGTCGCGTTGCATTTAATGCACGCGGTTTCGTGCATTTAATGCAGCCATCATTACTTGCGGCGCAATTAATGCATCAGAAGCGACCGTCGGTTTGTCTTATTAGGCGGAGGAAAACTCCCTCTTTTTTTTCATTGGCCGCCGCCTCCTCGACTGGCGTGCCTCGAGTTACACGGAAGAAAGACAGTTTTGTCTTATTAGGCGCCCTTTTTATTTGTCGCCGCCGTGACTGCCACGTGTCTTGATTTCCGCCGCTTTGATCCGATCCGACGCCCGCCAAGCCGCCACGTCACCTGCAAAATATGAAACCGTGTGGAACATAGTCCCACACGGAAGAAATATAGGAAATTTACGCGGTTAAATAGGGGGGCGATTTATATAGTTAGCCAGTTCTAAGAATAGGCTTATATGTACGATAACCCTATGATATATATATATATGATATATGTGCACACGTGTCAGCCACGCGTCACGCGCGGGCCACATGCGTCCTGCCACGTGGCCTCAGCGCCACGTCGTAACGGCGCGGTGGACCCGCGCGCCACGTGGGCCCGCTCGCCATGTCAGCCCCGCCTAGGCCCGCTCGCCACGTCAGCCGCAGGTAATTTTCCCCCTTTTTCGCGATTTTAACTAAGAAATTCCTTAAAAAATCAATTAAAAATCAAATAAAAATCGGAAAAAATAGTATAAAACTTCAGAAATTCATATTTCTCAAAATACAACTCCTTTTTAATCCAAATTTTCTCCATTGGATCACAAATTCTTTTCTTTTTAATATCATGTCATTTAAAATATGTTTTTAAGAAGGAAATAAAGATGAATTAAAATTTCATTAAATAAGTTCTAATTAAACATTCTAAATCATAAATTCATCTTAAAATCATCCTTCCAAACATTTACTAAAGTCAAAACTCATTTAATAACTGAGATTAACTTCTATTAAATTAAACAAAAGATTAATCATTTATTAAACATGAAATTATCCCTAATTTATGCATAAATATCAACTTTAGTGAAATGACATGCCAATGGAGAAAATTCCTAAAAAGTATGATAACATGCATCATATTCACATAAAATAAGCATGAATATGAGTTAATTAAGATAAGAATTCAAGTTATAAATGCATGTTATCAATTTGGGTAAAGATTTGCTGAGAAATCAGCAAATGAATAGGAGATAAATTTCTGAAATTAAAATTTGCGAAGAACCAAAGTTAAAATTGAAATTGACTCAAATTACGATTCAAAATTGAAATCTAAAGCTATACGAAGAAATATTAGGATGAAACACGATACCTAACCCAAGATTGTGCTCGAATCGATCCTATTATTCGCCGATTCAAGGCTTTTTCATGTTCAAGCGTCGATTTCTTCCTATTCGCTCAATGAAATCTCACTCTCAAGCACTCTGTGGATGCGAAAATGAGTCTAGAAGCGATTGGAAGCAAGAGATTCAAGGGATTTGGTGTCTAAATAGTTTGATTTACTCGAATTGCCCTGGAATACTTTACAATATCCAAGAACATTTCAATTTATAAGGCAAATTGGGCGTAACCATCCGATTGGCATTTAATCTTCGATCAACGGCTGTGATGAAACACATATATGTAAATCGTACGATTAAGTCGTGACCGTTGGATCTCCGATGAACCACCGAGATTTCGCCTCGTCGTGCACATTATACGTAACGCATCAAATGCCCCCCGTTCAATCTTGCTCGAATGCTCAGATGCGTTTCCGTCGGTTTTTAATCTCAACCATGATAACTGAACATTCATGATGAAAAAATGAGATAGCATACATGCCGCCATTATTGACAAACGATAAAATTAATAGTGTTGGGTGACGATCAAATGATTGACAATACTTTTTATTTTAAACATGAAATTTTTTTTGAAGACAATAGAACTTATACTTATGCTTTTCAATTTGAATTCTCTTCTTATGGCTAGAGTTTTATTTCTGAATTTTACGTATATACTGCTTGATTGCAAAATTTTTAATTCATGTAATCATAGAATTATTACTCTTCTAAAACATGTTAGTTAGGAAGTAAGATTGAAGCGGGCAAATTGTTTAGTTCTAACCTTGAACTGATCTACTCTCGTGTGATCTAAAATTCGCGAGGCCAAAATGAGTCGACAGGTCAATTCAAATTGTAATATAAAGACGAGCAAGCTATATATCTCTCTTAATACGCCACATATTCATCTTGCTTTTATGATGAAATCTAGTTAAATAGATTTATGAAATTATTACTAAAACAAATTAGTATCAATAATTAATATACATTTGAAAAAATCTAGAATAATATGTATCATACTTTCTTTATTGCTTTAAGTAGAGAATAAACTTGCCTTCCCATTTTTTATATTAAATCCTTGTCCGTACGAGGACAGAAGCTCAATTTCCGTCCATAATAAGGGGTTATACATAATATTCCCAAATTTCCCTTTATTCCCTAATTTTACGGTGAAATTACGCTGATCTTTAAATTGAAAGTCAAATTTTTTTTGTCGGAGAAAATTTTGCTTTTCTGCTCTTTTACAGCGATCCATTCTCCTTACTAAGCCGATCACTTCCTAAACTCAGCGCGATCGCGACCAGGTAACTTAGAATCTTCGGAAATTCCACATTTTCGGCGATTTCTTCATTTTATTCATTATTTCTATTGTTTAATTGACTGTGAATTTAGTTTCGGATTCTCTGGAGTTCGATCCTTGTTCGAGAGATGGAAAGCGGGAGCCGCGTGTTTACGGTAGATCCGCTCGAGCGGAATGCGGCGAGAGGACATGGAGTGATCACGTGTATGGCCTCCGGGAATGACGTCATTGTTTTGGGAACCAGCAAGGGCTGGGTTATTCGCCACGACTTTAGGGTTGGGGACTCTCGCGGTAGTTCTACTGATTATTTCTCCATTTATATTTCTATATGTTGCTGCTTTTTCCATGGTTGGTCTTTTGATACAATTGAAGGAATTTATCTCCATGAATGTCAATCACCTCTAATTTTTTAGTTTGGAATGTTTCCACAAGCCCAGTAATGCACTATCTTGTGGGTTCATTTGAATTCAGAGTTTGATCTTTCTGGTCAACGAACTGGAGACCAACCTGTTCATAGAGTGGCCGTTGACCCTGGTGGAAGTCACTGTGTAGCCACTGTTATTGGTAATGGCGGTGCGGAAACGTACTATTTGCATGCCGAATGGGGCTGGCCTCGTAATTTGAGCAGAATCAAGGGCATTATCGTCAATTCGGTGGCCTGGAATTGGCAAAATATCACCAAAGGTAAGTATGTCTGTTGTCGGTGACTATAGTTTTTCTCACTGTTTTAATCATTTTGATATTTAGCTTCTACGAAGGACATCATCCTTGGCACTGATACTGGCCAGTTATATGAGCTTTCTGTTGATGAAAAGGATAAGAAAGAGAAGTACTTGAAACTGTTGTTTGAATTGAAGGAACTCCCTGAAGCTATTATGGGTTTGCAGGTATCATCTAATGGTTTTGGTCCTATCATTTTGTTCTTCAGCATAAAAAAGTGGCATTTGTAACATTTATACAGATGGAAACAGTAACTGTCGGAAGTATTACTCGGTACTATGTAATGGCTGTCACTCCTACTCGGTTATATTCTTTCACTGGCATTGGATCATTAGATGTAAGTAAATTTTCAACTCGTTTATTTTCATATTTTCTGTTTATTTCTGAAACTTCTTGTAGTTTTTATTGTCTATGGATTCTGGTACAATTTCATGATGAAATTTTTTTGTCAAGAACCTTCGAGATCAACCATGAAAAAGCATAACAGAACAAGAAAGCCAGAGAAGAGAGAAAAGAAACATAAATTTGTCCTACACTGTTAAACGTAAGGGTATTCTTGTCATTGAATGATCTTGTGGTATTTTGATATTTTGCACTTTGGTGCAGTGTGCCTCTCTTCTATAGATGTTGGACACTTACATTTTAATTCCAAAGTCTGTGGATGGTAGTGTTGTGTGTTGGGGGGGGGGGGTTTCTTCTCAGCATCCAACGGTTGCTTTCCAAAAGATTTTTCTCAGATAAGTTTCCCCGAAACTCCTTAACCATATTCATACTGAACTGACCTTTAATTAAGGATAGAATAGTCTTTGTCTATTACTTGTAATTTAGCACAGATCTCTGATAGGATCCCGCATAGGATCCTATCGAGTTGTACTCATATGCTCCCCAATCAATTTCACTTGATCTCTTGACCATCCCTAATCTTTGGGTTAAGCTACCACTCAATCATTTGTGATTTGTGCATTCAAGAATTTGCAAATTATGCGGGAGACCCTGATGTTATCCAATCAGATCATTAGGTGTAATTTTACTTTCCTGACTCTTCAATTTTTTGTCTTCTCTGTTGACGGCTATGGCACCAACCCTAATAACGGGCCAAGCTCATTATCAGCTCACTTGATAGTCCAATATTTAATAACGGAGAAAAAATATTTTCTCCGTTCGAGCCGTATATAAGCGCCTTCGGGACCAGATGGGGCCAGAGGATTCTGCATTTTTGAGAAGATGGAGACAGATATGGAAGAGCTGCCTCCCGATGAAGATCCGAGTTTTTGCTTGGCTTTTGCTCCGTAGGCGACTCTTGACGAGGTCTCGACGCCGGCTTTTGATTCCAGACACCTCGACTGAGTGTGCACTCTGCGCGAGGGCAGTGGAGGACTGTGAACATTTGTTCATCACATGCCCTTTTACCTCGTCTGTTTGGAGAGGGGCCAGCGTCGACCGCCTTGAACTCTCATCTTGGGAGGATTTTTGGAGGTCTATCGGTGATGGACCAAATCGGCTTATAGCGGAGTGGCAGCACATCTTCGCAATCCTTTGGTCCATTTGGTGTCATAGAAACGAGGTCATATTCAGGGGGCGTACCCCCTCAGTCGATGCCATTCAGCACGACGCGAGGGGACTGGATATATCATGGTCCCGACGAGGCTTTGGCCCGTCGACTATTGCACCCTTGTAATTTGACTTTGTAAAACGTCATTTCTTTAATGACAACGGAGGGGCCCACAGTCTAGGGGGTCTCTCTTCCTTTTTTCAAAAAAAAAAAAAAATAAAAATATATATATATATATATTTAAATTCATTCAAGAAATGAAGATTTTAATTTGGGATCCTGGGCAATCCCATTGGAATATAAGGTGTACTGTGACTTGCAAAACTCTATAGTTTTGTTCTTTCAATTGATTCCAGATGCTTCTTGTTATTTGCTTGCTTAAAGATTCTTTCACTCTACTGCTCCTAAAATGGGATCCTTGGGTCTCATTATCTCCACACTCGATAATTGGGATTTCATATTAGTTCAAGTATTGATGAATTACATCTGAGATACAGTCAGATCCTATCGGATCATTAGATATAGTTTGACTCCCCTAGTAGATTTGTGTCTCTTTTGTTGACAACTGAAACTTCTAGTTGTTTGCTCCTTGAAACACTCTTTTCTTTTTCCTTCAGATTTTTTTGTCTCTTCATTGATCTCTTTCGAGGGTTAGAGAGTTGTCTCCCTTATCTGATCCTCTAATAAAACCAGGAAACTGAGAATTTGTTGGACAAAATTTTTTAGGTCATTTTTCAGTTGAAAATTTTGACTTAATACAGTTTCTGCTACTTTTTATTTCGCTTGCTTTATAAGATCTGGGACTTGTTCATTTCTTACTGTTCTTATTCACTCCTCCTTAAGAACAGTGATATCTCTTTCAATACATTTTGTAAAGATTCCGAATGCAGGAGAGAGAAACACGTATTCAGAAGGTAAAAGAAAAGTTGTTTTCCCATTAATGAAGATACTTATTTATACAGTTTTAACTAAGGTACAGCAATAGATAGTTATAACGGCTATTTAGCAGTCTAATCATCCAACGGCTAACTAGACCATCCGATATGCTCTTGGATAACGGATCTGATAATAGATAAGATCCAACCCATTAGTGATAATCATCTGACACTCCCCCTCAAGCGCTGGAATGTATATTCTTCATGCCAAGCTTGGACAACAGATATTGTATTGTTCTGGAGGGTAGACCCTTTGTAAAGATATCAGCACACTGCTCCTCAGAAATAACATGTTCGGTCTTGATAATGTCTTGCGTAATATGGTCATGAATGTAAAATCTGCCAATATTAACATGCTTCATCCGATCATGGTCAACTGGATCATGAGCTATACTGATTGCAGACTTGTTATCGCAGCGGATAATAATTGGTTGAATGTAGGAAATTTTTAGATCGTCCAAGAGATGCTTTATCCACATGGCTTCATCTATTCCTTTAGACATAGCTCGAAATTCAACCTCTGTGCTGGATTTTGACACCACACTTTGCTTCTTGCTTCTCCAAGTAATCAAATTTCCACCAAATATTGTGTAATATCCGGTGGTTGACCTGTAATCAATACGGGAACCAGCAAAATCAGAGTCAATATACAGTATAAGATCTAACTTACCTGTTCGTCTATACGTGATTCCGAGTCCAGATCTTCCTTTGAGATACCTGAGAATTCTGTTAAGTGCTTGAAAATGGGGTGTTTGAGGTGAATGCATGAATTGACTCAACACATTTACAGAATAGCAAATGTCTGGTCTAGTATGTGATAGATACTGTAGTTTTCCTATTATTTTTTGATATGACTTACTTTCAACGTATGAGTCATTTTTATGGATTGTTAACCTATGGTTTACTTCAATAGGTGTGTCATTTGGATGACAATCTAAATGTTTTGTCTCTTCCAAAAGTTCAAGTATATATTTTTGTTGGGTCATGAGAATTCCCTCACTTGACCTTAGAAATTCGATTCCTAAGAAATACTTTAATGACCCTAATTGTTTCACTCGGAAATTTCAATCGAGATGAATTTCGAGATTTCGAATTTCTTCTAGATTGTTTCCTGAAATAATAATATCATCTACATACACTATTAGAATTGTAATCATTTTCTGTGGTGCAATTTTAAAGAACAAAGTGTGTTCACCATTGCACTGTTTATAACCAAGCTCCTTCATGGCTTAGGTAAACCTCCCAAACCATGCACGGGGTGACTGCTTTAATCCATATAAAGCCTTTTTTAGTTTACGCACTTTTCCCTCATTCATCTTTCCTTCATATCCTGGGGGAATATTCATATAAATTTCCTCATTAAGATCTCCATGAAGGAAAACATTCTTTATATCATATTGATATAAGGGCCAATCCAAATTAATAACTAAGGAGATGAGTATTCTAATTATATTTATTCTTGTTACTGGAGCAAATGTTTCTTGATAATCAATACCATAGGTTTGAGTATATCCTCTTGCTACAAGTCGAGCTTTATATCTGTCTAGGGACCCATCCGACTTGTACTTGAGAGTATATACCCATTTACAACCAACAGTTTTCTTTTCTCGTGGGAGATCAACCACTTCCCATGTATCGTTTTGTAACAGGGCCTTCATTTCCTCATCCATTGCTGCCTTCCACTGAGTATTGGACAGAGCTTCCTGTGGGTTTTTAGTAATAGGTATTTCTTGGATATGGGTTAAGAAGGTCTTATATTGAGGTGATACATTCTGATAATTGAGGTAACTCGTCATAGCAAACGGGATAGGTTTCACACACGATCGAGTGCCCTTCCTTAGAGCAATCGGAAGATCATTTCCCCCTCTCTCAGAACTGAGAATTTCTGAGTTCTGATTACTGCCATCCCCTCCTTCAGCAGATTCAAGTAATTCCCCTGAAATTACTGGATTGTTATCCACATGAGGAATAGGAATTTCATAACTCGCTACTAGCTTCTTCCCCTTTTTTCTCTGGTAGTATTTGGGGTATGAGATTATTGTATGTGTGTCATCAGCTAGATTAGATATAGTATCGGTAGGAAGTGAAATTTGAGGAAGTTCTAATCCAAGTTCAGTGTATGATTGGGCATCTACCAAAGGAGAGGAATCTGATAATAAATGGGAGTCATTAATCAGTAAATTCTCAGAAATAAGGAGTCTATCTATCTCTCGGTGACTCTCATTTCCTATAGGTTTATAGTAGAAACATTTCTCTTCAAATAATACATCTTTTGATACAATATATTTCCGGGTAAGAGGATGATACGCTTTGTATCCTTTCTGAGTAGTAGAGTAGCCAAGGAACACACACTTAAGTGCTTTGGCATTCCACTTATTCTGCTTATATTTCGGATTATGTACATAGCATACACATCCAAAGACTTTAACTGGTAAACTAGTTTTTCAGTTTAATATTTGGAAAGCATTCTTCAAGTAGATCTATAGGACTTCTAAGGTCTAATACCTTTGAGGGAAGTCGATTTATAAGGTGTATGGCAGTCATGACTGCAAATCCCCATAGATTGGTTGGAACATTTCCTTGAATTAGTAACGTTCTACTCTTATCAACAATGTCTCCAATTTTTCGCTCGGCTAATCCGTTTTGTTGGGGTGTATAAGGACATGATGTTTCATGTTTAATCCTCTTAGATTCTAAGAATTCTTTTAACTCAGTATTAAGGAAGTCTCTCGCATTATCTGTTCGTATCCCTTTTACATCTTCTCCAAACTGTCTTTTGATCAATTTGCAAAGATTTTTAATATTGGATGTCACTTCGGTTTTGTCTTTGAGCAAAAACAGCCAACTATACCTACTATAATCATCTGTACATACTAGGAAATACCGTTTTCCTAGTATATCAGTTTGTGGTGAGGGGCCCCATACATCAAAATGGATTAGTTGAAAAGGAATCGTTTTCCTATGATCTGTTGGGGGAAAGGTTGTTCTCTTAAATTTCCCCAATTGACATGCATCACAGACAATTGTTGAAATGTCAATGTTTTTAAACAAATGTGAATACATATGTTTCAGAAGATAGAAAGAAGGATGACCCATCCGTTGATGGATGTCCATAATTTCTTCTTCAGATGATGACTTTACTGCTGCTACCTTGAGCTCTGTTTCCATGCTTCCTCCAGAACTTTGACAAGGTAGGTAGTAAAGCCCATGTTGGACCTTAGCTAGTCCAATCTTTCACCCGAGTTCTTTATGACATAGATAGGCATCAATATCATCAAACAAGATGTTATATGCTCTCAGACTTGCAACTTTATGTACTGATATAAAATTTATAAAAAGGTTTGGAACATGCAACGCATTGGTTATGGTTCCAATAGGTTGCATTTTCATAGATCCAAAACCAACCACAGGAAGTAATGTTCCATCAGCGGTCTGGACATTTTTTCCCGGAGCAAGTTTTTCATATGATTCAAAGGATTTCTCCGAGAATGTCATATGATCAGTTGCTCCAGAATCTAGGATCCAAGCTTTAGATAAATCTTTTGAAAATAAAGAAATAGATGCAAGTATTTGATGTTTACCCGAATTGGCCATGGATGTGGATCCTATGACTGTAGTACTAGAATTCATCATGGATTTGAGGCTTTGTAATTCTGTCATGATTGAATGTAAGTCTGGAGAGGAATTCTGACATGATTGATTACCAGTAGTGCCTTCAATTCTAGAATGTTTTCCTCCCCCTAAATTCTGTACTACATGAGCTCGGGGAGGAGCACAGGCTTCAAGATGTGGAGGTCTTCCATGGAGAGTCCAACACTTGTCTCTGGAGTGACCTCGTCTGTTGCAAAAAGTACAGAGCAAGGCATCCCTGTTAACTTTTTCGTTATCGTTTTTTCTTTGATACGGTATAGGTCACTGTTGGCTTTGCCCTGAATTCTTCAAGTCTTATCAGGAAGGCTGAGCTTTCAATATGGTTCTGAAGGGCCTTGAGGCGACTCTCTTCCCCTTTTACCTTTGATACAGCTTCGTCAAAGGTAGGTTCCACCTTGTGATTAAACAATTGACTTCTTACAATCTCGAATTCAGGCCGTAAGCCTTGAAGAAAAATGCACAGCCGAGTAGTCGCTTCGCGAGCGTGAGCTACTGGATCTGTGGAAAGAGGATAGCAGTGATCCAATTCGTTGTGGATAGCCCGTAATTCATTTGAGTAGGTAATGATGTCTTTATCGCCTTGCTTCAGAGAGAAGGATTTGGTGATTAGGTCAATAATTTTTTACTTATCTCTTTGCTTGGAGTGATTACGTTGGATGGTGTTAGACAGAGACTCTTCAGATTAATACTTCTCTTCTCTTCTAATCTCTCTCAAACAGTGTATAACTGTGCCATAGACTATAAATGGCCAGTTAGCTCCTTCCTCTATCTTCTGTTATTAGGTTTTATCACTATTGGCAAAATACCAATTTTGCCCTTACTAGCCGTTGGGCAACGGTCATATGACCGTTGCCCCAACGGTCATATGACCGTTGCCCCAACGGCTAGAAAAAGCTGGGCTGGTGGTTATATAAACCACCTCCCTCCAACCCGATTTTTGTCTGTCTTATTCTCCCCCCCTTTGTTCTTCTATTCAAAATCTGTCATTGGCCCTATCCAATAAATTCTCATATTTGTCTCATTGGCCCTATCTGTTATTTAGCTTCAATTTGTTACATGGTATCAGAGCAAGGTTGAAGGAAAGTCTTCCGCTGAAAGGTACTAGTCAAATCTTCTTCCTGGGTGTCTTGAAGAGCCGGGGTGTCCTCTTGGATCCATCATCATGGGCAAGAAAGTCTCCTCAAAAAAGGCCTCCAAGCGGTCCAAAGTTCCCTCCTACAATTCTGAGGGAGAATCTTCTATGGATGAGGTAATGCCTATGTTTGATTACACTAAGAATAGACTGGTAATACCAGATTTAGATCTTAAATACAATGGTACCAACGGATATAGCTGGATGAAGCTAACTGAAAGGTCGTTGGTAGCTGCATATATGGGTGATCATCTGATTGATGATTCACCTCCAACAGATAAGCTTCGGTTGAAAATTTGGAAAGCAGAAGAAGCATACATTACAAATTGGATGGTGAGGAATATGGAAGTAGAGCAAAAGAATCAATATTATCTTATGGATATCGTGACAGATATCTAGAAGGAAATTGAGAAATCTTGTGCAGAAATGCAGAATGACTGGAGAGTCTATGATCTCTTGCTTCAGGTTAAGCTTATAAATCAAAAAGATCTATTTGTTGCCTCCTATTCATCAAAACTCAAGTCAATCTGGAGGGTAATTGACCAATTGTGGCCCGTCTCAATTCAGAACACTGAGTACTGGAAAAGGGAAAATAAGATAAGGACACTCACCTTCCTTATGGGTCTAAATTCGGATTATGAGAGCCTCCGAGCTCAACTAATCCACCGAGAGAAGTTTCCCACATTAGAGGAAGCTGTATCAGAAGCAACCAGTGCAGACTGCAGAAAGCAAATCAAGACAGCATATCCCTCCACATCTGTTTCCATGGTTCATATAGCAAAAAAGGAAGAAGTGAAGGAGAAGATATCTCCCAAATTCACTTCAAAGGACGCATCCAGTAGCAGGTCAGACCAGGTAGTATGCACCTATTGTACAAAACCTGGGCACCATATTAGAGAATGTGGGAAATTGGCTTGGAAAGAAGATCTAAAGAAGAAGTGCTTATGGAATTCAGGGGCAAAGAAGAAGGCTTATGTGACAACCTCAGTCAACCAGGAGGGGGAGGCTACTAAAGCAGAAGGATCTAATGATATTCAAAAGCTTATATCTGAAGAAATGGAAAAAATGTTCAAGAAATTTAGCTCTTCCTCCTTTGCCCAATCAGGTCAGTATAAACATATGAGCATTGCATTTGCTACATATGAGAATTTGCATTCAGAATCATCTTCGTGGATAATAGATTCTGGAGCTACAGATCATATGTCACCTAATGCTTCATTATTTGAAGATTATAGAGTATTGAAAGATAGTCATCTAGTGTTTTAAAAGTTGCAGGTATGGGAAATATCCAGATTAAAGGAGTACTCCTGAGAAGGGTACTTCATGTTCCAGGAGTTAAAACAAACCTATTATCACTACAAAGATTAATTGATGATACAAGTTGGCGGTTTCTACTTGACTCATCTCAGTGTGTTTTATGTGTAAAGGAAACCGGGGAGAGGATTTTGTTTGCTTGGAGAAAAGGAGGACTTCTACTACTAGATGGAGGAGTAGAAAAAGAGATTCAAGGGAGGGTTCTCCACACACAGTCGAAGGAGAGCGTTGTTCTACTCCACAGGAGATTGGGACATCCATCATTTCACCTCCTCAAACAAGTGTACCCAAATCTGTTTAAACATTTGGATATTCAAAATTTACTCTGTGAGTCTTGTCAATTTGCCAAGCACAAGAGAACTCATTTCTCGAAAAGTGATCATAGAAAGAAATCCCCATTTGACATGATTCACAGTGATGTTTGGGGACCTTGTTCTATTCTGGGAAAGTCAAATCAGAAATGGTTTCTTCTCTTCATTGATGACTTTTCCCGATATACATGGATTTACATGTTGAGAGCTAAATCTGAAGTACCTACCATAATAATTCGGTTTATTGATCTAATATTCAATCAGTTTGATAAAAGGGTGAGAATCTTTAGATCTGATAATGCCAAGGAATACTTTCAGCAGTGAAGTAAAGTCATACATGGAAAACCATGGAATTATTCATGAATCATCGTGTGTTAATACTCCCCAACAAAATGGGCTTGCAGAGCTGAAAATTGGACACATTATGGCTTCAGCTAGATCTCTATTATTTCAGGGAAATTGCCCCAAGAGCTACTGGGGTGAAGCGGTTGCTACTTCAGTACATCTTATCAATTGAATACGATCTAGGACATTGTCTCTCCAGTCACCAATTGATCTATTATCATCTAGTTACCCCTACCTGTCTCTTATAACAAATTTGGTTGCTGAAAGTGTTTGGATGTATTGCATATATTCACTCACATCATGCAGGGAAATTGGATCCAAGAGTAGTCAAGTGCATTTTTGTAGGTTATTCTTCTACTCAGAAAGGGTATATATGTTATCATCCAAGTACCAAGAAAAGATTCATTACTGCTGAAGCAAATTTTGATGAGTATTATATGTTCTATGATAAAGTTCATAGATCAGAAGAATACTTGGTGACAGATGAGGAAAGCTACAGGTACTCCTAATCTGAATGATGGTTCATTGGAGGAATTTCCTATGACTACTGACCAAGAAAATGAGGAGAACCAGCAGCTAGAGAAAGAGCCTATCCGGATCCAAGAAAGTGAAGACAATCAGATAGCTACAAACGAAGGATGGTCCATAGCCGTCAGCAAAGGTATCAGAGAATGTCGAAAAAAAGACTTATATCTTGTATGCAATTATGTGTCCTATATTAGAATGTCATCAGGGTACAAGAAGATCGTACAGGCCTTATTATCCACATCCACTCCCAGAAATGTCCAAGAGGCTCTGTCCCAAACAGAATGGAAGAAGGCAATGGATGAAGAAATGCAGGCCTTACGGAAAAACGATGCATGGGAAATGGAACCACTCCCTAAAGGTAAGAAACTGATTGGGAGTAGATGGGTGTATGCTATAAAACATAATTCAGATGGTTCAATTGCTAGATATAAAGCCAGGCTAGTAGCCAGAGGCTACACACAGTCGTATGGAGTCGATTATTATGAGACATTTGCGCCTGTTGCAAAACTCAACACAGTAAGGCTTCTCATTGCCCTAGCGGCTATGTATCAATGGGAGTTATCTCAATTTGATGTTAAGAATACATTCCTACATGGGGAGCTGGAAGAAGATGTGTATATGGCAATCCCTCCAGGTTATAAATTACATGAAAATCCATCGCATGTCTGTCATTTGAAGAAATCATTGTATGGACTAAAGCAATCTCCAAGAGCTTGG
The DNA here is from genome assembly GCA_024174645.1 of Lemna minuta. Taxonomy (NCBI): domain Eukaryota; kingdom Viridiplantae; phylum Streptophyta; class Magnoliopsida; order Alismatales; family Araceae; genus Lemna; species Lemna minuta. The sequence continues at coordinate 17,472,175 of CM044110.1, read as the reverse complement.
TTCGGAAAATTCTCATCTACTCTGCTAGTTGTTGGATATTCACAAAGTGAAGGTGATCATACTCTATTTTTCAAGAGAAGTCAGGACAGTAAAATTGCTGTTTTAATTGTGTATGTTGATGACATTATTGTTACTGGAAATGACGTCGACGAAATCAGAAATCTAAAACGTCATTTGACCAGTAATTTTGATATCAAGTCCTTGGGACAGCTCACATACTTTCTCGACATCAAAGTGGTTTATTCTAAATCAGGTATTGTCCTATCACAACATAAATACATATTAGATTTATTAAACGATACCGGTAAACTGAATTGTAAACCAGCAAGCACTCCAGTCGACACCAATACTAAACTCAAGGCTAAATAGAATGACCAAGATAACTCTATTAACAAGACATCATTTCAGAGAATGGTAGGCAGACTCCTCTATTTGAATCATACCAGGCTAGATATCTCATTCGCTGTCAATTCACTGAGTCAGTATATGTCAGATCCAAGACAATCTCATCAGACATCCACCGATAGAATTATGGCATATTTAAAGGGGACTATTGGGAATGGTCTTCTATTTCCCACAGGAGGATACCCTATTATCACAATTTATACAGACTCAGACTTTGCAAGTTCAGTTGATGACAGTAGATCGACATCGGGTTATTGTAGTTTCTTGGGAAAAAGCTTAGTAACATGGAGGAGCAAGAAGCAGGGTGAGGTCTCGTTATCAAGTGCTGAAGCTGAATTAAGGGCCCTTAAAAAAGGAGTGTGTGAAGGGATGTGGCTCAAGGACATACTCACAGACCTTGGAGTGTATTCTTCAAAGCCCATAATTTTGTATTCAGATAGCCAATCTGCAATCGCCATGGCTAAGAACCCTGTACATCATGATCGTACCAAACATGCCAGGATTGATCGACACTACATCAAGGAAAAAATTAACACGGGCGCTATCAGTCCAGAATACATTTCTTCACTGAAGCAGACTGCAGATATTCTGACCAAAGGGCTCCCGGGACCGCAATTTCAATCTTTGACATCCAAGTTGGTCATGATAAACATTTATGCCCAACTTGAGGGAGAGTGTTAGACAGAGACTCTTCAGATTAATACCTCTTCTCTTCTAATCTCTCTCAAACAGTGTATAACTGTGCCATAGACTATAAATGGCCAGTTAGCTCCTTCCTCTATCTTCTGTTATTAGGTTTCATCACTATTGGCAAAATACCAATTTTGCCCTTACTAGCCGATGGGCAACGGTCATATGACCGTTGCCCCAACGGCTAGAAAAAGCTGGGCTGGTGGTTATATAAACCACCTCCCTCCAACCCGATTTTTGTCTGTCCAATAAATTCTCATATTTGTCTCATTGGCCCTATCTGTTATTTAGCTTCAATTTGTTACAGATGGACTCCCAGAGCTTTCTAGATGTATCACAGGAAACAAATTGGGCTTGATGCTCCGGAGCAAGTGAGTCCAGCAACCAGGGGAAGACGAATTCTTCCTCCATTGTCCATTTCATGAAATCTGGATGATCCTCATGCGGTCCATCTTCGGTTAGATGATGGATGATTTTCCGAGGCCGTAGCGCGGCTTGCACCGTTCGTTCCCACACTAGAAGATTATTACCATAAAAAATGTTGCATTTGGCGAAGACGGGTAGGTGCGTGAGCCACTTGTTGGTGGAGATCGAAGACATTATCGCCGTCGATGCCACCGAAACGGGAATCTTCGTGCTTTCCTCTGCCATCGTTCCAATAGAAATCCGAAATAATCCTCCCGTAGGATGATTTTTCCGCCAATCTCTTCGATAGCGGTGTTTCACGAAACCCACTCTGATACCATGTAAAGAAGATTCCGAATGCAGGAGAGAGAAACACGTATTCAGAAGGTAAAAAAAGGTGTTTTCCCATCAATGAAGATACTTATTTATACAGTTTTAACTAAGGTACAACAACGGATAGTTATAATGACTATTTAGCGGTCTAATCATCCAACTGCTAATTAGACCATCCGATATGCTTTTGGCTAACGGATCTGATAATAGATAAGATCCGACCCATTAGTGATAATCATTTGACACATTTGCTTAAGAATATGTACCTTATTCACCTTTCTCCATGGAAAGGAGACTACCTCATAGTTGAACCATCGACTTAGATATGACAATCGAATTCAACATAAAATTTTGTTGTTTTTGCTTGATCCATGATCCCTTAAGAAATTACTTGCCTTTGTCAAAATTGTTTTTCTTTTTTGAAAAGTTTCTCCCTCTCTCACTCTCAATATCAGCTTTTGTAATTGATAAATTTTTCCATAATTTTACATTATATTTTTCCTTCTAAATGTTTAGGCTATGGTTGACAGATAACATGATTTCTTCCAGGCAGTTTTTGCAAATTACGCCGATCGTGCAGTACATTTTATGGAGCTTCCAGGAGAAATACCAAACAGGTAAGATTATGAGTTGGCCTATAATTAACTAATAATTTTACCAGATTTTTTTTCTAAAACTTTATCCTCTAAATTTTATTGATTAAAGAAAATAAGCTCTTAAACATACTGCTGTCGTTTTCACTCAGGGTTAGGAATGTCAAAAGAGTAGGAAGAATTTGGTTGGTTGGAAGGTTGGCAAAAATGAGAGTCTTCCGGCGATCGCGACCGCGATTGCAATCACCATTGCAAGGCCTACGTTCGCGAGGCAGGGACCCGCGATGGCGATCCCGAGGGCGTGGCGACGTGCCGGTTTTTCCGCAGACGTCCGGGGGTTTTCGCGAGGGAAAAATTTCTGAGTCGCGAGGGCGAAATCGTGATGATCTATCGAGACGGAATGTTGGTGAAGCCAGGAACGAATCCTAGGGAAGGCGAGGTCGCACGCTGCTGAGGCGCTCGAGATGGCAAGGACGCCGCGCAGCAAGGAGTTTATGCAAGGGCGAGTCCGAGCGATCGCGATCATCGTCCTTTTCCTCTTTTGATGGTGGTCATGGAAATGGGAGAAGGGAATTTTTGTGGCACTCGCGATCGCGAGCGCGGGGCCTGCGATTGCAATCGCGCAGCGTAAACTCGAGGCAGCCGCTCCACAAGAGTTAGGGTACATTCGTAACAGAGGAAAAGCGCGATGGAGGACGAGAGAATACGATGAAGGCTCAGGAAGGAGAGGCGATTTTCCCTTGAATGAAATCTTAGGACGTAGAGTCGGCGAAAGCCCAGGCAGGCGGGCTCGAAGTTTCTTGGAGAGACTCGCATACGCGAAGACGACATCGCGAGTCAAGAAGGTCTGAATATAGCGATGGAAAGTATGCGAGATCGAGATCGCGATCGTCCTCTCCTGTTGGCGACGTAGTGGGAGTTTGTGAAAGCCCAATCTGGAGAGGCGGGAGAAGGTGCAACAGGCGATCACGAGAAAATTATATTAGCAATCAAAACCGGGAATGGCGTTTTCCGCGGAGGAAGCAGGTAGACGCCTACGGTTTCCTCCAACCGTCGGCCGTATCTCGCGAGGCACTACAGAAGGGGGAGTGGAGGCATGTCAAGACGGCAAGGGGCACCCCTTTCCAGCAAGGACACCGCACTCGCCAGAGAGGCCCTTTCTCCTATGGAGAAGAAGACCCGAGGTATTCTGCAGCTTCCGGGGATTCTGGGAGATACTCCTTTCGTCGGAGATACCCCCCCTTTGGGGATGAAGGACGGAGACAACTGCCGGGGGCCCAAACGGTAGAAGCCGGGGGAAAGTGGACTTTGATTCGAGACCCCCAATTGCAAGGCGGACAGCAAGGCGCGCCGCACCGCCAATGCGGAAACCGCCGCGATCAAAGCTGGAAAAGCAGGGACACCATTCGCGAAGCTGTAGCCCGGTGCGGAGAGACATGGCGCGACGACCATCACCAGGTCGCCCCACCTCCACGCCGCCTCAGAGCCCTGTTACCAAAGAGGACAGATCTAATCCGGCACAGCCAACTCAGCGGAGGTCACCAACTCCACCCGGTCTGCCGCCGCTCCACGCTGCCCCCCCATCTACTTATGCACAAGTGGTAAAGATGGGACGCTCATCAGACGTAGACAGGCCTCCGGTCAGAGTCTATGAGACGCAGGGCCGCCGTCCGGTTGATCCATACCAGGAGGGACGGTGCCTGCGATGCCTTGGGCGGGATCACATGATCAAAACATGCCGGGAACCTGTAAAGTGTCGGCTATGCCTCCAAGGGGGTCACCGCCAGTTTTCGTGCCCCCTAAAGACGACTGCGTCACCACTGCCATCATCGGTTTCTCCTGGTTTTTTCGCGTGTTTGGTTGGGGAGATCAGAGACGTCGATCAGACATGTTTGGATGTCCGAGATGAGCTCTGCGAGTTGAGCCCGTTTCTGAAAAATATCAATTGTCACAAGCTGATTTCCGGCGATGTTTTCCTCCGAGGCCTCACAAAGGACGCATGGCGCTACCTCCAAGGCCGGACACCGAGATTGAACGGCGGTGGTACCATCAAATGGCGCCGCTCGTTGCCGACAGACGAGGCTATCTTTGGCCCGACGGAAATTCACCGACTGGAGGTTCGCGGGGTCCCTTTCTGTATGTGCTCCTGGGCCCCCCTTGAAAAAGCCCTCCAACCCATCGGGGCACTCCGGAAGATTTTGTGCAATGGGATTCACATCGGCGATCCGAACTGCCTTTGCCTGGATGTAGAAATGGGACAAGACATGGTCGTTCCACGAAAGCTGTTAGTATCGGACAACGGGAGGTTTGGAATGGAATTTCACATAGCAGCATTACCGGGACCCCTGCCTCTACCTAGCTGCCCCCAGCCCGCCTCCAGTGATAGTCCCACTGCTCAACCGGAGGCGCATCCTTTGGGTCAGGCGCTGTCGCAATCATCAGCAAACGAAGATGCCATTCCTTCAGCTAGGGCACAGTCGGCTACCCCCCAGGAATCCTTGCCCTCACCTAGGGCGGCAGAAGGTGAGACGCATACTGCTCCACTAGGGACAGCTAGCCCATCTTCTCCGGCAGCTGTCCCAGACCATGAACATGCTTCACACCAGTCGAAACTATCTGTCTATCAGTCTAGACGTCGGTACCAATAAGCACCAGCATCCCCCTGGGATTTTCAGAACTGGATGGCGAAGCAAGAGCAGCAGCTACAAGCGACATCCTGTGATCCGACCCGAGAGGAGTCTTTAGAGACCCCTGGCATCTCCGCAGTCTTTTCGCTCGGGGCTCAAGACATGCCCCAAGGCATGTCAATGCCCCGGCCCCATGAGATGTGTCTCATGGAATGTGCGTGGCCTCCATCACCCCCACCGACGGGGGGTGGTCGGACGTTATCTCAAGGAATGGGGGGTCGAGGTCATATGTTTACATGAGACTTTACTAATCGATACGGACCACCGTATATGGTCCGACCTTGGATGGGGATGCAAGGATTCGCAAGTCTGTATCAATGCCACGTGACGCTCAGGCGGAGTTATAGTAGCATGGAAGGAAATCTCATTTCGACAAATTAGCGGAATAGCGAGGGCGACATGTAGTTGCGGCACACCTCCTCCGATGGGCAGATGGGATCCATCTTGTGTTTGCATCGGCATATGGACCTACGATCCCCACAGTTCGGGGGGAATTATGGGAGGATTTGATACAGCTATGCGGGGCTTTCCCGAACCTTCCTACGCTCATTGGCGGAGATTTCAATGTGACGTTGGCGGCCGCGGATCGACCAAACAACGCCGAGGGTAGGGACCCGGGATCGGCATGCTTCAGAGAGGTGCTTGCCCAGCTCGGCTTGGGCGAGATGGGGCCAACCGATAAACGGTTCACATGTCGCGGGCCCACATCTCAGTCCCGGATCGATCGTTTCCTTTACACACCTGAGCTCCTCGACATCCACACCCTGGCTGGAGGTGACATCTTTGCCTAGGCCTTTATCTGACCATACTCCTCTCCTATGGGCATCACAGGCGGGACCGGCCAGACCTACATATTTCAAAATGGACCGATCTTGGTTCAAGCATGACGGTTTCAAGGCAGGCATCGAAGGCTAGTGAAGGAACCATACCGTGTTTGGGTCGGCTACGGTGCGCTTAGCAGAGAAGTTGCTCCATTTCAGACATCACCTTTTCGAACTCCGGCGCCAACTCCGTAGCGATCGTACGAGGTGTCGTGATGCTGCGTTGATCCGTATCCAGGAGTTAGATGCCAAGGAAGACACCCATCCACTTGAGCCGGGAGAAATTCAAGAGCGGAAAATACGCCGAGACGAAGTAGCGGAAGTTGACTTGTGAGTTGAGATGGACTGGCGTCAGCGGTCTAGACAGCTATGGTTGGAGGCCGGAGATGCTAACACCCATTTCTTCCACCAAGTAGCAAATGGGCGGCGGCGACAAAACCAAGTCTGATGGCTCCGGATTGGTGACCGGATACATAGCGACCCACCGTCGGTTGGACAAGCTCTGGCAGATCATTTCCGAGCTTTCTACCGCCGTGGTCCCCCAAACCGGTGGAAATGGATGCCCGCCACACTTCCGACTATCAACCCGACACAACAGCAGCTTTTGATCCGCCGTTTTTCAGACGAAGAAATCAAAGCCGCCGTTTGGGGTTTAAATAGCGAGGGCGCTCCGGGCCCAGATGAGATTCCTGTATTCTTCTACAAGGAGTGTTGGGACTTGGTCAGATTAGAGCTGTTATCAGTGATGGAGGATTTCCATGCTGGCAGATGTCAAAAGGAGAATTTGAACAAAGTCTACCTCATCCTCCTTCCGAAGACAGTTGGAGCAGAGTCTATAGGGGATTTTCGGCCGATCTCTTTGTCCAACTCGATCTATCTCATTATAGCCAAGGTTTTGGCTAACCGCCTCCGCGAGGTCCTGGATGGTTTGATAAGCCTGTTTCAGTTTGCTTTCATCCCGGGCCGGCAGATGATTGACAGTGTGGTACTGGCTGAGGAGATAGTCCGGCACCACCAGCTTCATGTGGAAAGTGGACTTTGCCAAAGCCTACGATTCCATTGACTAGCGGTTTCTATGGAATGTGCTGAGAAGATGTGGCTTCCCGGCGGAATGGGTGAGGTGGGTCAAATTATGCGTTACTACGACGTCTTTCTCCGTGCTGGTAAACGGACGGCCCCAAGGGGGATGGTTTCAACCACAAAGGGGTATCAGACAAGGTTGTCCGCTTGCACTGCTACTCTTCATTTTGGCAGCCGACGCCCTTGCTATTTGCACGACGAGATTGAGCTCTCAGGGATAACTGTCAGGTTTTCAGATGGCGGGGTGCCCGGTTGGTATACCACTGCTCCAATACGTGGACGACACTACGTTTTTCATTCAGGGCTCTGAGATTGCTGCCCGCATCCTGTCAAACATGATGAACATCTTTTCCGATTTCTCTGGACTACAATTGAATAGGGCCAAGTCTATCTTCGTGGGCTTTGGGTTATCTACAGAGGAGACGTCAAGGTGCGCCAGACTTCTAGAGACACCGATCGGGACACTCCCGGTCCGATCTCTGGGACTGCCGTTGGCAGATAGACGCTTGCGAGTGCAAGATTGGCAGCCGGTCCTCGAGAAAGTGGAGGCCAGATTGGGAGGTTGGTGGGCACGCATGATTTCGCGATGCGGTCGGCTAGTTTTGGTAAAGGCAGTACTCTCGGCCATTCCGACCTATTTCATGTCGGTCTTCCGCATGCCGTCGGGGGTGCGACGCCGACTTGAGGGAACCATGAGGAGGTTTTTTCTGGCGGGGGACAGAGACCACTCGGGGGGGTGCCCTGGTTGCTTGGTCTATGTGAGTCGACCCGTTGCACATGGTGGCCTTGGCATACGACACCTTGATCACACCAACACGGCACTGTTGAGTAAGTGGGTGATACGAGTGATAGAGTCGTCCAGAGATATGGTTGCTACGCTTCTCCGCGAGCAATACGGGAACTCCCTCGATTGGAGCGTATGGGAGAACCCGCGACGCGGAGATTCCCCTTTTGTTGCGGGCCTTCGGGGGATTTTCTCGATCATTCGACCTTTTTGCAACCGCAACCGGGAGATGGGGCACTCTTTCGGTTTTGGGAAGATGATTGGTCCGGGCATGGACAACTGGGCGCCGTTTTCCCCCGCCTCTATGCACTAGCACCGGATACAGCAGCCATCGTCCGGTCGATGTGGACTGGCGCTTGGACCCCGACCCTACCCCAGGTGCTGTCGGACCAGAGGCTGGCTGATTTCATGGATTTGCAGTTTCGCCTTGCCAATCTGAGACCGACTGAGGAGATTACAGATGCTTGGAGATGGCGTCACTCCAGATTTTCGGCCAGGGCCGTATACCGCCTCCTACGAGAACAGGAGCCCTCAGAAGCTGCGGCTCTAATACGACGATGTCGGGTGATATGGAGGCAACGCCTCCCACTGAAGATCCGTATTTTTGGCTGGCTACTTGTACGTCGCCGTCTGATGACGAGAGCCATGCACCACCGTTTTGTTCCGGGAGCTATCACGAACTGCCCCTTGTGCGATGGAGAGATAGAGGACTGCTCCCACCTGTTTTTCACGTGCCCGATGGTACAAGAAGCATGGCGGACCTCGGGGGCTGCTCGTCCCATCGTATCTTCAGACGAAGAATTTTGGAGCTCCTTCATAGACAGTTCCTTCAGACGGGAGACGGCGTGGAGGCGAGTTTTCGCCACCTTATGGGCGATTTGGACCCACAGGAAACTCCCTCCGGCGATGCCATTCAACACACCGCGGGGGGTTTCTTTTATTCATGGACCAGAGGAGGTTTCGGCCCCTCACACATTCTACCCCTGTAATGTTTTGACCTGTATCCTTACGTCATTATATCAATGACACTAGGGGACACCATTTTGGGTGCTTTCCCCTCCCTCTTTTCAAAAGAGTAGGAAGAAAGAAAATGAACAGGTTGGGGCTTAAAGAACTGTCTCATACAAGGGATTGAAAATATAAACCTTTGAAACATGTTATACAGTGATGAGTAACATGTATAATGTTTCCGTTGTAATATATAGGTGATACCTACTTAAGTTTATTATGGGGTCTTCTCTGGACCCATCACTTACTGACACCAGGCCCACCACAACCAGGCTGGAGGATCAGTTGATAAATTAGACTGGTCAATCCTGTTTTGGCAGAAAAAGTGGCAGACAGCTCCCTTAACCTTCGAGGGCCATCAAAGGTGGATGCGGAAGTGGTTTTTGGAGGAGAATTTATGATGGCTGTTGGCAGAGCGGCCATGCAAATGAAACCCTGAGAGGTCATGGTGTGCAGCCATGTTTTCTGGAGAGACCTCTGGAGAAGGGGTCTGACCTGACTGGCTGAGTCTGGAGGGCAGATGGCATGTGGCAGTGGAACTGTGGCACAAGCAGTTGCAGATGGTGCATTGGTGACATGTGATTTGGCATTTAGAGAAGGAGAAAAAAGGTTTCTGGCATTGCCACTGATTCTTGTACCGAGAGCGATGGTGGGCTGGCAGTGCGAGTGGCAATTGGAGATGTCAATTCTGTCATGATTGGTGATGTATTATCTGATGAAGGGTTCAGTGTTGTAGTGGAGTGCAGGATTCTGAAGGTGTCATGAGTGCCCAAGGCCAGGAAGAGGCCCGAAGAGGGGAAGATGGGTGGCATGCTTGTGGAGTTCAGTGATGCAATATGGACTTAAGTGGAATCATTGTGTTTATTGTGTTAATTTATGTGGTTCGATCAGTATTTGGTGGTGTTATTGGGTGTTCTGGGGATGGCACTTGTGTTTTTGAGTTTCTAAGGTCTTCGCTTCTTCAATAAATATTCCATTTCTTTTTCATATTTTAATCTACCTTTATAGCCAAATTTTTTAAGGCTATTTGAAATGTCAAATAAATTTATGTTGTATATACCAACCCTGAGACTTATTTTTGAGGATCTTCATGTAATTTTTAGTTATCTTTCATCATTGCTCATTTTTTGAAATACTAATTCTTACATTTTCTTTCCTTCAGTGAACTCCACTTCTTCATCAAGCAGAAGAAAGCTGTGCATTTTGCTTGGCTCTCTGGCTCTGGAATTTATCACGGTGAACTAAATTTTGGATCTCAGCACAGGTAAAAAGTTTCCTTTATGCTATTTATTTTCCCCTTAAAAATTTAGTTTTACAAATTAAATTCTCGTTCTGGATTCCCATTGAATAGTTCATCAGACGGCGATGAAAACTTTGTGGAGAACAAGGGTTTGTTGGACTATGCTAAGTTGATTGGGCCTGGTGAAACAATCAAGCCAACATCTCTTTCTCTCTCCGAGTTCCACTTTTTGCTCCTCATTGGCGACAAGGTTAAGGTATGTAAATAATGACAAGACTAAGAGTCACAGATTCTTTCTGACTGACATTATGGTATGGTCCTGGGATCTGTATCGAGTATCTTATGTAATTCAAAAGTAGATTCAATAGAATATCCAAAAATTTGTGAAGGTTTGCATGAATCCAAAATGAGGAGAGAGAGAGAGTCTGTGACATGGATGGAAGGGTGGAAAGAGAATCTGAGAGAGAGAGAGATTTGGTGAAAGGGAGGGAAGGGTAGAAAGAGAATTCGAGAGGGGTAGGGACAGGAATCTGTGAAGGGGAGGGAAGGGTACAGAGAGAATATGAGAGCGGGAGGGAGAGGAAATCTGTGAAAGGAAGGGTAGAGAGAGAATCTGAGAGAGGGCGAGATAGATAGAGAGAGAGTGAATCTGAGAGAGGAAGAGAGAGATAGATAGATACAGAGAGAATCTGGGGGGGGGAAGGAGGGAGAGAGATAGGTACATCGAGAGAGAATCTGAGTGAGGGAGGGAGAGAAAGATGCTTAAAGAGAGAGGGACAAAGGGAGGGAGGGAGAAAGAATCTTACAGAGAGAGGGACAAAGGGAGGGAGGGAGAGAGATAGATACATTGAGGGAGAATCTGAGGGAGGGAGGGAGAGAAAGAATCTTAGAGAGTGAGGGAGGGAGGGAGAGAGATAGATACATAGAGAAAGAGAGAATCTGAGCAAGGGACGGAGGATGGAGGGAGAGAGATGGATACATAGAGAGAGAGAATCTGAGCAAGGGAGGGAGGGAGGGAGAGAGATAGATATATAGCCAGAGAATCTGAGAAAGGGAGGAAGGAGAGAAAGAATCTTAGAGAGGGAGGGAGGGAGAGAGAGAGAGAATCTGAGTGAGGAAGGGAGGGAGAGAAAGAATCTAAGAGAGGAAGGGAGGGGAAGAGAGAAAGAATATGCGGGTGGTAAGGAGGGAGAGAGAGTCCGAGAGAGGAAGGGAGAAAGAGAGAATCTGAGAGGGAGGGAGAGAGAAGGGGGAAGTGAGTGAGAGGTGATAATGATTAGGTCGAGAGCGGAGGGTTCAAGTACTGTGATTTCTTTGCTGACTGATTACATCCCATCCCGTATATGCTCTCTCTGGCGCCCCCAGTATTTTAGAGGGTGACATTGCATCACAGTATAAGAATCTCTTTGGGTTTATTCTTACATCTATTTTGTCATTAAGGTTGTTAACAGAGTAAGCCAGAGCACTGTTGAGGAGCTGAAATTTGATCATGCACCAGAATCAGTTTCTAAAAGAATTATTGGATTATGCAGTGATGAGACTGCTGGGCTGTTCTATGCATATGATGAGAATTCAATCTACCAAGTTAGTGTCATTGGATACATGACAAACTCACAATGTAAAATCGTGAATTGTTGTATGTGTCATTTACGCAGTAAGAATGTTGCAGGTGTCTTCTAATGATGAAGGACAGGACATGTGGAAAATTTATCTGGAGATGAAGGAATATGTCACTGCTTTATCCAACTGTCATAACCCATTCCAGAGGGACCAGATATATCTTTCACAAGTAAATATGTCGTCTATTTCCCTCATTACAGAAATATTATTTCAAGTTTTGAATTTGTTAGCGAAGTAAATTTTTTTCTCAGGCTGAGGCTGCATTCTCCGATAAAGATTACTATCGGGCAGCTTCATTTTATGCTAAGGTGAGACGGATGTGTCTAGATTCTTCATTATGCTGTTACTTTTGATCAAATTTTTTATGTCCTCAACTCTAGGAATTCAGGTTACGAATTAGATTCCCTGTCTATTCAATTCATTGGGAAGTGTTTTGAGATGTTCTTCCCGTGAGAAGCAACTCAATAAGTGCATTTGTTGGGTATTCCTGAATTTACTTTAATTTTATGCTTTCTGTGATTATGCCTTTGCTGTTCATTTGTTGAACATATAGTCATTGGAATTGATAAATGTTATTATCCCAGTCTATTAGACTTAGATTAAGTCAGTCAACCCTTTTTAAAGGACAGTTGAAGGATAATATTGTCCCAGTACCCAAAGTCCTGAATAAATGCTGTAGATATGTGGAAGGACTTTCAATAGAAGAATGGAAATGCTTTCTTTAATTACTCAAAGAAGAAAGAAAATACACAGTTGAAGAGGAAGAGAAAAAGAGGGAGCAAAGAATTGTCGACAAGACAACCCTCCAGAGCAGGGTAATTTGAGAGTCCTTGTTCACACCTCTCCTATCCGAAGATTCCAATTTCTTGACTGCTTATAAGTGCCTTGTCCTCATTTATTGAGGGTTGCCAGCTCACCATTGTGCGGAAATGTCCAATTTTTCCTGCCAGACTCAGAGGGGGCTAGACCATTGTGTATAGGCCTAAATTCTTTCTTCCTTCTCTTATAAGTCAGTGCCTCTTTCCAATAGGATTAGGGTCCAAGGATTTTGTGCATGAAAGTATGGCATGAATTTAGTATTTTCTCTCCTAGTGTTGATTCACTTTTGTATGTAGCCTCCTCTTCTGTCTTATCTCTCGTTTCTCTACCCCTTCTGAGATTCTTATCATCTAGCCTTTTTACACATTCTACTTTCTGGATTCCACTTTCACTTGCTCCTCTCAAGGTTTACAAAGACTCTTGAATATCGTAGTATGTATTTCAGAATTGAGATAATTGTGCAGATTGGTACTCTGCTCGGTAGAGATTGTATCAAATAATATTCCCGCATGAGATCCAATGCACTTTAAATAGGTCTTCATTAGGTTACTTAGACTTGCCAAAGCTCAAACCAAAATGTGTGAAAACTAGTTACACATGATTGCCCAGTCAATGAAAACTTGTTCTGTATGGGATTTGTCAGATCCTGATGCATAACATTTTTAATTTCTGGTCTCTCCCTCTCCCCGACAAAGTTGATTTTCATGATTTTCTGTTTGACATTTTTAGCTAATTTTTTTCAACAACTTTGTAAAATTATTTGTTGCTAAAAACTTTGAGTAACTAGACCTCTATTTAACAACTATGGAACAAAGCTGGAAGTTCATTTATAAACAGTGTACGGTTAAATGACACGGTCAACTATACCCATGTCCTATATAATCCATATACTTTGCTTCTGTATTTTTTTCTGTTTTTATTTCTATCCTTGACCAACCTTTATATAAATGAAAATTTCCTTTTGGTTTCTCAGTTGTCTGCGAGTTTCCTCTACACCCTTAGGCTCCACGAGGGTCTTACCGTCAACATATATCAATTTGAAGTTCAGAATTCTTGAAAAAAATGCTGACTTTGATATTTTAATTTTAGCAACACAATAGGTCATACTGGTCGAAGACTTAAATTAATATTTTGTGCGTCTGATAAATTTTTATCTCATCAGGTCAACCATATGCTGTCGTTTGAGGAGATCAGTCTGAAATTTGTCAGCATTGGTGAGCAGGTGTGATACACGCTATGCTGTTAGCATTTTCATCAAAAGAAATTGAACGGATTTCCCCAGCCATCTCCCGCCTGTTATCTTATTCTCACTGACAGATTGTTTAATCCTTCACCATTTTTGTGAAGGATGCTCTAAGAACTTTCTTATTGCGGAGACTTGATAGCCTTTCAAGGGATGATAAGTGCCAGATAACTATGATTTCAACATGGGTGATGGAGCTCTACCTGGACAAGGTTATTTTCTATATATTATTTAAGTTTTATTGTTTTCCTGAACCATGTTTTCTGATTTCATGGAAAATTTTTTTTGATAAGATCCTTTTAGTGTGGATTTGACTCTGATTTGGAGTTGTATTATAAAAATCTTACGTTTTCTAGAAAACAGATCTTCAAGAACTCGTCTTTATTTTTAAATTTTTTTTGAATGCAAAAAGGAGATCTCCTGAGATCGGTGATCCCCTCAAAAGTTGTAAGGTGTATCATTGTAAGGTACAAATTGACCCTACTGAGATTCCCTTCCCCACTCATGCTCTTCTAAACCACTACGATACAAAACCCTCCACATCATGCACTGTGCCGTCCACTGACACTCCCCTTCCCTTTAGGATCACCTCTTTCTGGAAAAGCTATAGTGCCAATAGCACTACTAAGAGCCTTCCCTCCTCTGCATCCTTCCTGTATGCCCCTCTCATGAGAGATCCAAAGAAGTTCTGCTGATGTGACATCCACTTGGAGATCATCTGGCTGGCCCATATTGCCTGAGAGAATGGGCACTTGAAAACAGGTGAGAGCAATTTTCCTCCCTCCCCGCACACATAGCACACTCTGCCGAAGCCTCCATGAACATTCTCTTCTAAAAGCCTACATTAAAGACTTGCATCTTCATAAACTCCACCCTCAGGTTCGATAAAATGCCCTTCAAAATGGGATTCCAAGTGCCATCCCAAAAATCCGTATTGTTGCTGGAGGACTCCATGCTGGGGCAAACAGTCATGAGAACTCCTCTTGAAGGGTGCCCTGAGCCGACCATTTATCCAGCCAGAAATGAAACAAGGATCCGCCTGCTTGCTTGACAAGGAAGGAATCACAGACTTGTGGAAACACCTGCTTCAAACTCATTTTTATTTTAAAAAATATTGGATTTTCAGTGTCTGAATTAATAGTCTGTAGTCGTTTTAGTTGTTTCCTTCTCTGCCAAATCATGTCTAGATGAAACATAATTTGGAGCTGTCAAAATTTTATGTAATCGAATAATTCCAAAAAAAATTATGTAATCGAATCTGAGGGGAATTTGGAATGACAATTATTTAAATCCTGTCTTCCATCAGTTAGAAATTCTGCATATAATAGATCTTTTGTTCTCGTAGAAAACATGTTTCAGTAATCGCTATGAGTATTAATGCATTTGGAAGAATCAAACCTTCTTTAAAATGTTTTGATGGGCCTAACTTTTCAAATATGAATTGCGGACTTGCCTATCTTGTTATGATAGTGTTAAACTAATATTTCTAGTCTTTCTCCTCATCTACTCTATTCCACATGTACAATTGGGCCATGTATTATAAATGGCCCAATCCCTTTCTTTTAGCCGTTGCCCCTGAGTTAGCCGTTAGGGGCAACAGTTATATGACCGTTGCCCCCAACGGCTATCTTGGGCAGGCCTTTGCCTATAAAGCAAGGCCTCCCCAACCCGATATAGTGAGCTGTCTTCCCCCATTTTCTGTGTTATTAGGGTTCAATAAAATCTCCTCATTTCTCATTTGTCTCCAAGGCCCCATTTGCCCTATCTGTTTCCAAAGTCAGAATTCTCTTCATTATCTACAGATAGGTTGACAAATCCTTTTTGTAATGATTAGTTAGTACAATTTAACATGTGTTTGTAGAAGAACCCTAGCATGAATTCTATAGAAATCAGAGAGAATATAGAATGAGCTAATGTCTTTACCAAGACCTAGAACTACTTATCTAATGTCAGAAAGTCATAAGTTACCAGAATATCCGAAGCACAGTACCTCCCACTGGAATCCTTCTCTCCTTTTATACAAGAATACCCCTAGTGTCTAATTGGCTGGCTCTTTATCAGATATGGAAAATACATATAATCATGAGAGTTCTTTTGGTATTTTTCTTTGAAAAATATGTAGAATGTATTTTCTAGTGTTTTAGTTGATAACTCAGCTTGTATTTTTGCAGATAAATAGATTGCTATTGGAGGAAGATGCAGAGAAAGGCAATAATGGACCTTCAGAAAACTGGAGTTTGGAATACCAAAAAGTTCTTCAGGAATTTCGTGCATTTCTTAGCGACTGTAAAGATGTACTGGATGAGACAACAACATTGAATCTTCTAGAAAGGTAACCCTGTCATCAAGATTTTCTTGCCATATATTATCATCTATTGATCTCCCTGAAATTTAAATTCTTAATTTGACTGACATCTTACAGAAGATTTGTATATTTAATTATTTACTGGCATAAAATCATTTGTATCAGAATCTATCTGATCTCGATAAGCCTGTGTTAGATATAGCCCATTAGAGGGTTTACTGCACTGGTTCTCATAAGAACTCCAGAGTAAAGCGCGCTTGGGTGAGAGTAGTACTAGGATTTGGTGACCTCCTAGGAAGTGCTCATATTTTATCTTACTTGAGGGATATTAGTTCCACATGGGTTATATTTTTGTTTCTCTCTCTTTCTCCTCTCTAAATAGAGGCTTGTAATCTCTTCTTTACTCAATACAATTGGGCTTTACCATTCACAACATTAATGGATCTATTGTATCAAATTTGTTACATGTTATATTATCTTTTCTATTATTAGTAAATTAAGAAATTTTATTTAATTTTTCATTTCTCTTGTAAGCCTATTTATCATCAATGAATGTGATGAGTAAGCTTGTGCCCTGATTTGCTCCTGGGGTGGAGGGTCCCTCTTGTTTCCCTTTCCATATTTTCTCTCCACTCTCTCTCCTCAGGTTCAGATCATCACTGGGTTTCTTCTGGTTCAACATAATTTATTTTGAAAGTTGTCACAGTAGTTTTCTAATAACATGTGCAACAACTTCTCTTGCAGTTATGGACGAACAGAAGAACTTGTGTTCTTTGCAGCCCTAAAGGAGAAATACGAGATAGTTGTTCACCACTACATTCAGGTAGATTTTGCCTGAAATCATTTAATTCAGTTTCTTGGAAACTCTAAACTCTATGGCTTTCAGGAAAGAGAAACAAGAAAAGCTTTAGACGCCCTTAAAAAACCCAATGTTCCATTAGAACTTCAGGTATGTGGCAAAATGTATCTACTAATTAATTTTACATCTAGATATTCATTTCATTTTCAGGGGTGCTATTTTTCAGTATAAATTTGCTCCGGATCTTATAATGCTGGATGCTTATGAGACTGTTGAATCTTGGATGACCACTTCCAACCTGAATCCTCGGAGGCTGATTCCTGCAATGATGCGCTACTCAAATGAGCCTCATGCAAAGTATTCTTTACAAATATTTTTATTTTCAAATTCCATCTTTATGGGCTTTGAAAAGGGTGCCTGAATTTGCTCAAATTCAGAGAATTGCATTTTAGATCATATTTATGACCTTTTGTTCCTATTGAAAAGGGTATTAGAAGTCGCACAAATTTGAAGAATTTCATTTTGGATTGTATTGATGACCTTTTGTCCCATTTCCTCTTTCATAACTTGCCTTATCGGTAATTTGGTAATTAGCATATGAGGATCTAGTACCAGCTTATATAGTGATGTATTTGAAATTCGACAATGGAGTAGAATGTGAGGTTTCCTATAGTTCCTGCTATGTGGTCTGATACAAACCTCTTATCAGATTTAAGTTTTTCCTATTATAACCTCTCTAAAGGGGAGTTCAGGTTAATTGTTTTGTGCATGGAACTATTATCAAGGTAAGCTGTCCCTCTTCACTCTGAGAGGGACACCGGGGTGGAAAAGAATTCCAGGGTGATTTCCTGGGAAGGGCAGTACTAGGGTGGAGAAGAACTCTAGAGTTGAGTCTGCTCAAGCTTTGGCAGTGCAGGGATGGGTGACTCCCTGGGAAGAGGGATGCTGGGGGCATTGTGGGGAGGGGTAACCTCCTGGGAAGAGGGGCAGTAGCATGGAGAAGAACTTTAGAGGTAAACCTGCTCAATCTTGTGTCATGCCAGGGCAGGTGACACCCTGACTAGAGGGACGCCGCGGGTGAGGAGAACTTCAGGGTTAAGGGTGCTCAGGCTTGGGAAGTCCGGGGATGGGTGACCTCTTGGGTGGGAAGAAGATGGTACTTGTACTGGTTGATCAGCAATTTTGTGTGATCTTCTTCTGTAACTTTCAAAAAGTAAAATTCATCTCTATCTCCTCTATGATTCTCAGTCTCTCATATTTCTTGTACTGTTACTCTGGGGGCCCTACCCCCATCTGTGTATGTCATAAGCTCTAACTTCTTGTCTCCGTCTCACTTCATCTGAAATCCCTCTCTGGCACCTTTATTCATCATCATCATCAATTTTACATTCCTATGTGACCTACACCAAGGGTTGCTTCATTAGGGTTTCAACCTGAGCTAGGAGTTGAAATTGGATTACAACGATTGTGCTTGAACATTGTGTTTCAAGCTTGTTGGCAATGTAATGAACTAGGATTTTCAAACCCTGGAATCCAACATAGACTGCTTTATTAGTCATCCTATTATTTAAGGTCACCTAAGATTCCTCTTAGCCGCACAATCAATTGCATACCAGGCATGGGAGACCATGCTTTTTGATCATGTGATAAATCAATTAATAGGATTTACTTAATTTCAAGAGGTTGACCTCTCTAGAAATTCCCTCTCTCTCTAGTCCCCTTTTTATCTCTTTCAATTGGCCTAATCTCTTTCCAGTTCTCTCCCCCATTCCCTCTCTCTCCATTCCAATTTCTCTCGTTCCTGCTTCTCACATACACTCTCTCTCTCATATCTCTTTACTGCTTTCTCTCTCTCTTTCTTTGTTTTTTTTTCACTGCCTTCTTGATCATAATCAATTCCGTGCATTCATACTGCACAACTGCACACAGGCCAAAACAGATATTGGATCATCGATTAGACTTGCGCGATTCTGCTCAATCATGATCATCCATCCTTACCAACAAGTGGAAAGGACGGGGAAACTCTCAGTGACAGGCCACAAAGGGGGCCTGTCACTCCCCGAGGGTGGGATGTGCAACCAAGACAAGGCAAGCAGGCCTAGGTCAGCAGGAGCAGGGTCATTCAGGGCCTGATGTTGGGGCCATTCTCACCATAGGATCTCCATCGCTCCTCTCCCAGTCAATGCCTGGTATCTGGTTGCTTTGCATCACTCCCTACTTCCCACAGATTGATGGTCTGACTGAGGTTTTCCGCAGGTACTTTGAAGAGTATATGCAGTGTTTATTGTTAGATCAGCTTAAGGAAGGGAGGCAAGGCTTCTGCCTCTGATCTGAGGTTTATTCGCAGATATGCCCATCCCACCATTTATCCCTAGAAATGTGCATGAATGAAAGCTTGCTTCGAGATTTTTGGCTCTTGTCAGAAACCACTTTAACTTCTCTCCTCCTTCAGCAAGTCATTAGGTGTTTCACATTTCATAGCTTCAGACACTAGTTTACACTAGCGCAAACAGTACCATGCCAAGTCTCACCATTGATCTCAAGTAGCATACATATCCTTAGGACTTGTGATTCATGCTGTTCAAGGCAGTGCGGATGTGTTGAAGCCTTGGGAACAACTTCCACTTGAACAAGCCACATATGAGTTTGCAGCAAATATCAAGCGAAGTTTTGTGCTATTTCTCCATGAGGACAAGGTGGCATTCCAGAGGGGAGTGACAGAAGGATTTGGCTGGGAACTGGGCTTATCCTTACTAGTGCCATGTCAGACTGATCCAGGCTGGCAAGCAGGCAAGTGAGACTAAGTTTTCCGGCTTGGCGCTATTAGAGGGCAGAGATCCAGCTGATGCCCTGAACACTAGGGGGAACTCAGGCGGCACTAAGGTAGATGAGGCAAAGAGTGGCAACAGAATGGTGGCATGAGCAGCTGTTGATGTTGCACAGAGAGTGCGATGTTCTATTGTCAGCTCAGGGGCTGTGCAAGGCTTAGATTTTTCTCAAGACAAAGTGGAGGCTGGCATCAATGCTTGAGAGGAAGACAGAGCAAACGGAAGCAGACCACTCTCTCTGCTGGCAACTGGTGGTGCATGAGTGGCTTGCATAACTGCAGGGCATGTGCAGGCTGTGATCCAAGGCATCACGCAGGTGTTGTTGACAGGAGACAGCACTGAAGGTTGAGTGTGCTGACTAGTGCAGATAACCAAATGTGGCGGTTCCATCTCAGGCAGTCACAGGGAAGATGCTCAGAGTTCCATTTGTTTGTTGGAGCTAGGGATGGCCTTTTTCTATCAGCCAAACTCAATACCTTTGATCTGAAGCTCAACGGATCGTTCAATGATTGCCGAACCTATCTTTTATGAGATTAATGATCAACAAAGAATCTGGTTTAAGTGGATTGCATCTACTCATACACCCTCCTGCCTTTTGATATCTCAACCTTATGCAGCTGACATGATTGCCTTTCATCACCATCATCACTCAAACCTTTCATCACCATCGCCATGTCTGTCTCTGCATCTACTGCCATTGTCACTGCCTTCTACTAAAAGCCCTCTACCCAGCTCTTGGTCTCTCTCTCCAAATTCAGCCACAGCCTCTGCCATTGCTTTCTGCCCAATGTCTCTCTCTCTCTCTCTAATTTGCTGCCATTTGCCTTCTCCAGATCTGGCCTCCAGTTTCTCTTTTTGTGGTTACTCAATATCAATCAATGCCAATTGATGCTGGCAATTTTACAGAATTTGAAACTGCTTAATCTGTTTTTAGTTGAACAATTATGATCACATGTGATCGATCATTCCTAATTGGAGCAGAGGAACCTTAGAGCATTGAGAGAGCCTATGGTAGGAAAGAATCCTGAGGAGATTGCTGGTGGTGGTGTTAGGCTGCATATTCATGTGTGGAGTCCTGCAATTTTGTATTTGATGGTGTCTTGGTATTTGACTTTGTGTGTCGGTGTTATGGGGTGTTTTCACTTTCTCAGGACATGGTGTTTGGAATATCACACAGAGCAACCTTGTGTTGGGGAAAGTGAATTTTAGAATTTTGTCTTTTGGTTCAACAATAGAATTGGAGTGCCATCAGTTATGCACTCCTTTATTTCTATCGTCTCTCTTTCGGTGGATGTCAACAAAAAATCAGCAGTATTCATTTAATTATTTTGCATCATGATTTGTGACATTTATCTTTATCACACTATCTAGACTATATACTTGATTTCATGTGCTCAATGGACACAGGAATGAGACACATGAAGTGATCAAGTACCTGGAGTTTTGCGTTCATCGTTTACACGAGGAGGATCCTGGCATCCATCACTTATTGCTTTCTCTGTATGCGAAACAGGTGTGCACCTTTTCCTTTTTCTTGTATGGAGAATGGTAACTGTTGTGTACATTATTATCTTCTCATGTGTATGAACATTGTCACCGTAAAGACAAGCTTAGAGAGAAGAATCTCACAGAAGGACAGACAGGTGCAGGAAAACTAAGTTCTGTTACCTATTCAAAAGGCTCTATACAACAGTGAAGGATATATTACCCTTGCACAAGACTCACAAGCCAATGCCAGTGGTAAAGGATGTATCCCAAAACAAAGAAGATTGCTTCGATCTTTTCTTTGCTCAGAAGATTCCATGGGTGAATACTTCTTCGGAGTAGGTGAATAGGTGACAGAGGCAGTTGCAGAAATGGGTGATGAGGAGGCGACCGGGGTTTCTTGAAGGCTCTTGAGGGCGACTGTTCTTCTCCTAGAGTTGATTTCCTTTGAGCCTTCAGCCGCAGACAGCCCAGTGATCCTAGACAACCCTCTCCTTGGGTTGCAGATTGCCTACAAGATCCATACTCCTTGATGCTTGACGTCATTCAGTTCTGCTGAGTGTTTTTCTTGAATTCACCTCACCCAGTCCTTTGTTTCTCCTTCCCATTTCTCCAAGAGATATCCCCACTTGTCATTCATTCTTATGCCCAAGAAAGTGGCTTGGATACCAAATGATACAATCCTGCTTCAGATTTATGAGAGTCTGCTGAGAAAGAGGGTGTGAGGTTGACAAAGAGAAAGTAAATGAAGAGAGATGACGGAAAGTTCCCCCTTAAACCTTACAAGTAGGGTATTTATACCCCTTTAACCTCACGACCCCTTAGGACCATATCATCCACCATGTTGGAGTTTTGTTTCATGATGGTTTGGAGGGGGTAAATGGCTTGGGTAGGGAGGCTCAAGATGGCCCCCATAGTATCTGTCTCACACTTAATTCTTAATTGTATCAGGTTGATCACGGATCTCGGGTGATTTTCCTTCCTTTTTCCCAAAAACGAAATGGTTGAGGATATATGCATAATATTAATGCATAGAGGTGTAGACAATCATGGGCCAATAATTGAGGTTTACTGCCAATGGGTGAAGAGAAAGGGCCCATCATCTTATGGCAGAGAGGATAGATATGCCAAGTGGTAACTGCCAATATATTTGGTAATTCTTCACCCAGTATACATTATAATTGTGGATATTTGTATTCATATTGAGAGTGTGGTGGCCCTCTTATGTATAAGAGGGGTACTGTGGCGGAAAAGAACTCCAGACTTAAGTCTGTTAAGGCTTGGGCAATGCAGGGATGGGTGACCTCCTGGGAATACCGGCACCGGAGTGAAGGACTCTGGAGTTAAGTATGCTCAGGCTTTGTAGGGAGTGGTGACTCCCTAGGAAGAGGATGCTGGGGTGAGGTAAACTCTTGGGTTAAGGGTGCTCAAGCTTGGGCAGTCCAGGGATGGAATGACCTCTTGGGTGGGAGGTAAGGGGTACTTATACTGGTTGATTATTGATTTTAGTTGATCTTCCTTCGTAACTTTTTTGAAAAAATATTGTGTGCAATTCCTAGTGGCCTTTGACTTGTAACTGTCAATGTGTCATATCACTGTCTCTTTTTCCCTCCATTTTTCTCTCGGGTTCCTCTATTTCTCTCAGGTTCTCATATAATGAATATTGAACTGCATATTTGTATGATTTTCAGTTTTATTTGGTATTCATACCATAAAATTAGAATGGATGAATCAGGAATCCAGTTTCAAAGGTGCAAAGCCAATTTGATTCCCCTAATAGAATGAGAACTGATCACTTCATTGTGATGGTTTTGAAACCCTACTTCTTCCTGAAGAGGAAAAAGAGATGTCGACAGAAAGAAGTAGGAGGAATAATGTCATACAGATCTTAATTGCACAGTTTTAAAGGATATGTCAAAATTTGACTTGACATTTAAGAGAGACAGTCGTGAACATACATAAAATATTGGATTGTACGAGCATTAAAAACACAGAACTATATTGAATATGACTCTGTTTGTAGCCTCGTGGATAAGAAATTATTTAAGGAAAGCTGATGGGGATGTCAAGGGCAGCAAAGAATCACAGTTTCCCTTCCTCGCCTTACCCTCCTCTACCCATTGGTTACACCTCTCTATTCTTCAGACTTTTCCATCATCCTAACTCTTGTCCCTTTTCTGGTCATTGGCTCCTCTCTAGTCATTCTATCTCTCTAGGCAGTCTCTATCTGGCATCTCTCTCTCTTTCTCTGCTTTCTTAATTCTACTGAGCCTTTTTTTATCTATGAATTCCATATTCGAATCAAGATTTTTTAATTTAATCTCCATTCACATCATACAATCATGGGATTGGAATTTTTCTCTTATTGCTCCTTATGAATGAAAACCCTTATATTCTTTCTAAGAATGTTGAATCTACAGATTTCATCATGGCGCTAATAATAAATTTTCTCTTAATTACCAGGAGGATGATAGTGCACTTATTCGCTTCCTCCAGCACAAATTTGGCAAAGGAAGATCCAATATCAGCGGATTCTTCTATGATCCCAAGTATGCATTAAGAGTTTGTCTTAAAGAGAAACGGATGCGTGCGTGTGTCCATATCTACAGCATGATGTCAATGCATGAAGAAGCTGTAGCTCTTGCCCTGAAGGTAGAAAGATTTGGAAATCAATCAAATAATAAGTGAATCATGATTTGAATGGAACCAGACTTAAAACTAATTGACCTATTTATCTGGTGACTGTAGGTGTCCTGATAGTTATCAATTGTCCAGTATTTTCTTATCAGTCTACTTCAGATGAAAATAAGCAATTTCTTGGTGTTGGATCTGGTGGAGATCTGCCCAGAACCCTATCTCCATCCAGAGAGTTGTCTACATTTAGAGAGAGAGAGAGAGAGAGAGAGAGAGAGAGAGTGAGAGAGAGAGAGAGAGCAGTGTATCTGACTGAGCATGGACAGCTTAAAACAGTAGCATTATCATGGTTAAGTTCTGGATGACAACATAAACCTAAATACAGATGTCTGTGCTAGTTTATTTCACGTGCTTAATAGTTTTCTATTTTGTTTACCAGGTTGACCTGGAGCTCGCCATGGCAGAAGCAGATAAAGTAGAAGATGATGAGGATCTGAGGAAGAAGCTCTGGCTGATGGTGGCAAGGCATGTCATCAAGCAGGAAAAGGGAGTCAAGAGAGAGAACATTAGGAAGGCGATTGCATTTCTTAAAGAGACTGATGGTCTTCTAAAGATCGAGGATATTCTTCCTTTCTTTCCAGATTTTGCTCTCATTGATGATTTTAAGGTAAATAATTAAAAAACAATTACAAATTACAGGGTTGGAGAAGTCATCCATTTTTTGTTTGTGAATTTTGACATTCAAATTGACATCCAAATCATCCAAATGAATTTTGAATTACAAAGCTTGTTTATCTACATCAGTTTCAATGTCTGTCCATTGATTTAAATTCTTCGGAGTCGAAGAGTTTGTGGGTTTTCTCTCTATAAGGAGTCATTAGTCTGCTGCCACCTTGCCAATCTATTTTTCCATCTTTACACCACCGCTATTTTCGTGCAAAATTATTGTTCCATCTCTTATCTCTTTCTTCTGCTTCTCTCTCTCTACCTGCCAAACTATCCTTCCATCCTCCAATCTCTTTCCCTTGATATTGCCAAACAATTCTTCCATCTTCACATCCTCTTCGCTGTTTTTCTCTTCCCTGCCAGATTCTTTCAACTTCTTATCTCTTTTTCTCTTTACCCTGCCAAGTTATTCTTCAACTTTTCCATATCCCTCTCTCTACTCTGCCAAACTATTCTTCCATCTTTTCATCTCTTCTTTACCTAGCCAAACTGCTCCACCATCTTCATTTCTTTTCTGTCTCTACCCTTCCAAACTGCTTTGCCACCCATCTTTTCTCTATCTACCTTTCAAAACCACACTTCCATCTTCCCATCTTTTTCTCTCTTTAGGCCCTCATTATGTCTGACATAAGCACATGCCTTAGAGTTTCTTATATTTCATCCCCTGAATAGCTCTCTTCAACTAAGAGACTTTATCTGGGTATTTCTAATGTTTAAATATTAAAATATCATGCTGAAGCTGCACATATTTTCTCTTCATGCAGGAAGCAATTTGCTCGTCTCTGGAAGACTACAACAAGCAGATTGAGCAATTAAAAGAAGAGATGAATGATGCCACACGCGGTGCAGACAACATAAGAAATGACATAAATGCCCTTGTTCAGAGATATGCCATCATTGATCGAGATGAAGAATGCGGGGTCCGTCTTTTTCTTTAGTGATTTTATACTCTTCAGGCATATCTATAATTTTATTGATGAACAGGGTTGTCAGCGCAAAATTTTGGGGTCTGGTGGGGCTCAGAGGGTACCCCGGGGCTATTTATCAACAGGACCAATGGCCCCTTTCTATGTCTTTCCATGCGGGCATGCCTTCCATGCTGAGTGTTTGATTGCTCATGTTGCTCAGCATACACCCCCGTCTCAAGTATTTCTCTCATCTTTGATTTAGCTAATGTCGGGGATGTGATCTTTATGTGCTTCTGTTGAAAATTTATTATGTGATCTTAATTTCCTTGTCTTGTTTCATTATCCCCATGTTGAATTGTACTTTGATTATCTTGTTTGATTATGTGATCTCCTTTTCTTGGTTATGTTAGTGTTGCATTGTAACAGTACCTTAATTTTTTTCTTGTTCTTGATTGAGTTAATGTTGCATTGCGATGGCTCCTTAATTTTCTATCATCTTTGATCATGGGAATGTTAAATGTTACACTGCAACTTTAATTTCTCTCTTCCTTCATTATGCTGGCATTGTGTTGTAAATCTGTAATTTTGATCTATATTTTTGTCTTTGTACCTTGACTAGGCACCTGTTGCTTGATGACTAAATCTTAAATCTCTATTTTCCTTGGTCGCACTTATTATCTTTGACGGTTTTCTCTCCTCCATAATTTTGCACTTGTTGCGAAGGAATATTATCTGAAGTTATTCTATCTCATGTTTTGACAACATGTCATTCTGAATAAAACCATGCAAGAAAGTGATTTATGAGGTTATTTTCATTTCTTTCCACAGGCTGAGTTCATCCTAGACTTGCAGAAGCAACTAAGTCTGGTCAATGGAAACCCAAAAACTGAGTCCAAAGGTTTAACCGATGATGGGTCAATACCTGCATTGACTGTCTCTGAAAAGGTAAGCAACAGTGCTTTAAATGGTATTTGAATCATTTCTAACTAGAAAAGCAACAATTTTTTGTTATGATGATCGGGTGTTGACAGTTAAGGTCGGAATTGGATGAATTGATAGCTGGGGAGTGCCCATTTTGTGGAGATTTGATGATCAAGGAAGTATCTACACCTTTCATATCGAATGAAGAGATAGAATACGAGGCCTCTTGGGAGATCCGGCCCACTTCAACGACCCAGAGAACTCGGCCTACGATCATCATGTGATGATCCTTCTTCCATTGGTTTCTCTCTTCATATCTGTCAGTCCATCTGTCTCTCTTGTTTTCTCTTTAGTCCATGACAAGGGGCTTCAATTTTCTATCATGGCCTCATGGCCATATATATACACCTCTCTCTTGCTTGTTTTATTTATAGTTTGTTCTCAAGACCATGAATTTCAAACAACTACCTTCAAGTCTCAGAGAGGAGATCTCCAAAAGGTAATCATCTGCCCTATGCATGGTGGATGATCAATGAATCTGAGACTTGCCCGTCTAAATTCTCGCTCCACTTTTACAGTTAAAATTCCATCATGAACCATCAAGGTCAACCACAAACCCTGCAGTTCAACCCCAACTCCTCTAGGAGTATTTGAACTCTATGATTCGAGTGAAACTTCGTAAAACACTTCTTCAGCCATGGCATAAAATTGGGAATGGTGCAAATACTCCCTAACTTTTATTGCAAGATTAATGTTCCTTTGTGATCATCTACACGAGTTTTCTTAGATTTGTTCGACCATTAAGGATTGTTATGATTCCCAAAATGCTAACCCTTGCCCTATTTTCCTTAGATGGAAGAATTTAAATCTACAAATTATCGCTTGGACTAAGGTACTCAATGAATTCATCACCGAGTTCTATCTTCATGGGAAAACTAATGAACATCGCATTGTAATTTTTCCTATGGGCGATTAGTGCTCTGTTTTTTTGTGGGTACATATTGCCAAAATAAGCATATCATTGATGCGACTTGTGCAGTTTCTATTGCCAAAAAGAGTAGAAGCCTATCAGGCCTTGGATGACCTAAGTTAAAGTTCTTCTAATTATAATTTTTTTCGTCTACATATAGTAGAATCAATGTAACCTTGATGACAGATGTAGTCTATATATTGGTAAGACATGCTGGTGGAAAGTTTAAAGGGTGAGGTTGATGAAATTGAAAAAGCTCTTACACTCCCCGAGTCCTTATCGCACTCCAACAATGTGTATTTGAACCCTTTGTGATAGTCAAAACTATATACTAGAGTCAATATATTGCTCATATCTATATGAAAAGGGACTTGAAAAAAAAAACAATATGCACAGGATTTGTCTATTCGTTTCCTTTGTTTCCTTGGCCCAAGTCCAATTTTTATTGCCCACCATTTTTCCATTATTTTCATGCTCCTCCAAGTTCGCAAAGGTCTCATATTCTTCAATTTTCTCAAATTTTCCTTGTACTTTTCATGAAACCTCGAGTTTCTAAAGAAGTTGCCTTTTCAAAATCCATCTATTCTTGACAAACTCTTCTCGACGCTCCTACTCTCAAATAGATTCTAGGATACAATGATTACAAGAGCAAGTAGAGATTTAGGAGAAAACACTAGCCAAAATGATGTCCTAAATATATGCCCAAAACAAAACCATTGAAAATCGAGGACACGTGTTTCCGAATTACACTCAATTGTGTGCGAGTTTATCTCAGGGGTAGAAATATTGAAATCTAATGGGTCAAATCAGTCAACATATTACAAAACTCTAAGCATCATCTTCCCACTTTTTCTCCTCTCAATGCTTCCTTGGGCATTCTCAAGCTATCTCTAGAACAGGTCTCCCAATCAAGGAACTGAAAGAAATCATTCAATTTATGGGAGGGAAAAATTCTCCCTCAGCCCGATTATAATAACCGACACATGCTAGTGCTAACTTAGCTATAAAAGAATGAGAAAAAGGTGGATGCTAATGACTGAAAGATGAAAGAAATGGACGAGAAAAAGTTATTTATGGCAGAATTTGATGATGACAAGCAATAAAAATTGATTGAATGTTGGAAGCCATGTAGAAATAGATATCAACCCATAATTTTTCGCTAATCTCATTCTGTAGATGAGGTTTTGAAAGACACATATTGAAGAGGAAAGATCTCATGAAACTAATTGAGAAAATGCATAATTATATTCCTCTACTCAATGCCATCAAACATGCCACCTACTATACCAATTTTTTGAAATCATTATGCACTTCGAAGTAGGGAGGTATGATTCTTAAATATACTATATGAAGTAATTGATTTAATTTTGAATAAACTCATTTAAAAAACTCCATTACCCCACATGTTTCATGTGATATTGGGCTGCCTTAATTTTTAATATAGAAATATTGTATCCTGGATCTAGTTTTATTATTCTTCCCACTCCACTATTTGAAAGGCTTAGACCAAGGGGATTTAAAAATCAACTTATGTAGTTTTATCATTAAGGGGATAAAGTTCTTAAAGATATTCTAGAGATCTAATTAAGATGTAATCAATAAGGCTGAAGGTTGTTATTTTCTTTTGTTTTATTTCCTGCCTGACCTGTGACCCTACCACAAGACATTAAATATTCCACACTCATCTTGGTTGTTCTTTTACATCCATAGCAAAGATAATATTAATTTTGAACACTAGTATATGGTGGGTAGCAAAACTACTTTGAACTATTTTTGAGGCATAAATATATGGAGTGTACTATTGAAAAAGAGGCTCATAGATTCCTCACCATTAATATTGAAGATGATTATAGGAAAATCCCTAAGGGAAACTATTTTAAAAAATAATAGAATTTATTTGTTTGTACTCTCTCTTCTCAAGCCTATTTAGGTGAATAGAAGAAAGTTATGAATTGAAGGTCAAAAAAGAAATATGGAGGAAATATATCAAAATCCTTCAATAAAGAGGGAAATATAAGTTAGCTATACATCATTATATTATAAAATCTTAAAATCATTATTTTAAATGTATGATGTTTAGAATGAAGTCTCATAATATGTCCAAAGATAGATAAATATTAATGAAATTATAATACAATGATTTATTGGAATTTAAAGAGATATTCTAAACATTTGTATTATTAAGATATTTGCGTATTTCTATATAGATGAGAATGGTTGATTCTATGAAAATTTCATATGAAGATTCTAAGGGTATTGGGCATTTTCTAGAGATAGAGTTCACTATATTGATACCTATGAAACCCTAAATAATTTTATACCTAACTTTCAACCTTCTTTTTTCATGTAAAATTTGAATAAATGGTGCTTAGACTTCATAAACTAAAGAAATTTTGTGGAGAGGGAATATTGTGTTTTAACTTTCACCTGGGAGTCTTTGACCGAGGGATTTTAAAGCGATCAAAGCTTTGATACAATAAGATGTTCAAAATTTTTCATGTGTGGTGCGTATGTGATCATTTACCCTTGCTACTAAAATTAAAACAAACTCTAGCACAATGCACTGAAGTCTTTGACTAAGGCTAAGGAAAATAGAAGAAATAGAGTTTTCTGTTTGATCAATTGATATTTGTTAATCCATTGGTTCTTTTCTGATTTCTTATCTTAGTTGGCATGATCAAAAATTTAATTTTTCATTTTATAAATGTTAAGATTTATAGACCTTTATTTTTGGAGATGAATTTTTGAGACTCATAGAGTTTTATTATCTTTGAAGATATTTAGAAATTGTTCGAGGCATAAAGAGAAAAGTTGTTTTGAATGAAATTTTTGCATTACAAGAACTTGGAAAGCCCTCAATTCATTTTGCTTGCATGAAATTTTTGTCTTAAATTTCTCTCAGTGTTGGACTAAAAATTTCTAGGGAAACATGGTATGGGAAGAATCACACTGAGAGAGCATCATTAATCTGGACACATCGGAATGTGAAAACATGGGTCCATTTAATATCACACGGTTGACATTTTAAATAACAAAATCTCTAACACACCATTATATCGTGTCATTTCGAGTGAAGCTGAAAACTCGACATTGATGTTTTAGCTATGGCGATTGGAGAATGGATCCGGGGAATACCCCATACGACACCCCTATGTGCCGTCAACATAGACCTAACAACCAAGATCAATCACATAATCTCCATCATGTGTACTATAGTAGCCAATTTTTAGTGATAGAGATCTATGCTATAATTAGAGTGTTGTAGTGATTAAATCTATAATCACAATTAAACAATGATAATGTCCTCTTTTATTTCTCCCCATTATTAATTATTCATGAAAAAACTCTCTTTATGCCTTTTTTTTTTCTCTCTGTGTGTCTTCATAACCTTCTTTTTAAGGACATAGTTAGGAGCTAAGGTGTTGAAAGAATAGAAGGTTGAAGAAAAAAAGAGAGAGAGAGGGAGATGGCGGAAAAAAATAGAGAAAAAAAGATGGATAGAGGAGGGGAGAGCGAGTAGCAAACAATGATTAGTGATTGGATTGAGGAGATCGGATTAGATTGACATGATTGAATTCTTAGATCAGATTGTATCAAAGTGGACCTTGATCAATCAGCCATCAAGGGCTTGATATTGATCCTCAATCCAATTGATGATCATATTAAGATTTTTAAAATTCTTTAAAACTTTAATCAATTTTTAATATTTTTTTCACTTTTGACTGTCGGATTGATGATCTCTTCCTTGATCATGCTATTGATTGGATGAGGGTCTCAATCCAATCGATCAGATCAAGGAAGCGATCAATACTACCATCTGATCACCGATCTGATCCGATCCGTTCCTTGAGAGAGATTTATTTATCCAATTTTCTCAAAAAGATGAAAATTTAGTTACGTCTCTATTTTTCATGGATAATCGACTTGATCCATTTACACGTGGAATGCGGCTGCCGCCGTGTTCCACTACTCCTTCGCGGTCCGATCCAAACCGTCCGTTCATCCGCCATCTTACGATCGGACGGATATTAGTCGATCTCAGCCGCAAACGGACGCCTTAGATGACGCTTCGCCCCATCTCCAGGGACCCATTAACGTGACATCATCCATAACGGCCGTTTCAATAAACCGTCATTTATGACGTCATCCGATATTTATGACGGCGCAGTTCGCGACTCGGACCGAGTTACCGAGTCGACTCCGATCTAGCAAATGCGCTTTTCCGAGGCTACCATTTATGCAAATTGAGTTCCACGGATGAGGTGCGTTCAAGAAATTTGCCAACGTGGCACTATACACGTGGTTAGTGCACGGGAAATATGTACGATGAGATGTACGCTTGTACGAAAGCTATTTCTGCGTCGTCACCTTGGTTGTTCGTGCGGAAGCGTGATCTCTCTCTCCACCCTACAAATCCGAGGAGCGGAGAAATTCTATCCAATTTCTCTTCGATTCGCTGCCTGAGAAGCATCTATTCTTATCTATCGGTACTCCCTCTCTACCACTCTCCACCTCATTGTTGAACGCCGAAAACATCGACCGAATCCTGTTTCTCTCTCCAGATTCTGCGTTCGCCGTGTAATATCTTGTTCTCCCGCTAGTTTTTGTTTTGACCTATCCATCTCGTGGCTTTCTCTGGTTTTAAGTTTTGGATTAGTTCTGAGTAATCTACGTCCGAATTTTCAGTACAGTCGAAGTTTTTTTATTCAAATGAGAATTCTTTCTTTGTTATCTCTGACCACAGTTCAAAGGGGGTCCTTTCTTTCTCGGGAACATTTAAGTTTGTTTTGTTCACAGCAGAGAGCTAGCTTTATGATTTAAATATAGGATTTCTTTAAGATTAATATCAGACTGGGGAAAATTCGGCCCTCTGACATTTGGGAACTCCATCGGTTGTCTATCATTTTTCATCTCTGATGAATTTTGATATCTAGTTATCCACAACGAGAAAATCCTTTATAGGTAACTATCGGATTATGTCACTACGTGGCATTTAAATGATTTGATTAATATGTCTATACGCTCCGCATAATTAAGTCCATGTAGCATGATGTGCTATCATGAAATGATCCATCAAAGATGATCACATCATTTTCCTTAGAATAATTTTCATCAACTACTATAATGAGCCCATCCCAGGTGACTTACATAAGATTAAACGTTGCATTGTGTGCCATCATTCAATAAATCATGAGGATCATCACAATGAAATGCACAAGAGATATGAATCATGCAATTTTATCAGGGAGCCACTGACAAAGATGAGCAGTCTCGACGTAGCAAGATCCGAGCTCGGGCTTTTGGTGCTCTATTTGAACAAGGCTGAAGCAAGGGACAAATTATGTCGGGCCATCCAATATGGATCAAGGTTTGTTAGTAATGGAGAGCCAGGGACTGCTCAAAATGTTGAAAAGTCGACAAGTTTGGCTAGAAAAGTTTTCCGACTTCTGAAGGTCAGAATCCTTTACTCATCTCCAGTTGACCCATGATTGAGTTGACTTTGTACGTATCTCTCTCTATGTAGTTTTGTCAATGATCTCCATGCTCTTATTAGCCCGCCTGCTCCTGGATAACTTTTTTTACCCATGATTTAGTGAACTTATGTATGCGGATCTTGAGAACTCTTAGTTTGTTGACAGTGGCCCTCATGCCCTTTTGCCTCATCAGTTTGTCCCATGATTTAGTTGACTCATATGACTTTGTCAATTTCTCTTGTTAATTTATAATGATCTGCATGCTTTGATCTGCCTGCCTACTCTCCTAAGCCATGATTGACCCATGATTGAGTTGACTTATTTTGTGTTTCTCTCTTTCTAGTTTGTCAATGATCTTCATGCTCTTATCAGTCCCCCTGCTCCAGGGACTCCCCTACCTCTCATTCTACTCGGAAAGGTACAAAATCATTTTTTGACAGTATTCACCAGGATAAATTTCATTTTTAATAGGTTGTCTCTCTTACTATTTGGTTAACTTTTGCTCTCTGTAGTCCAAAAATGCGCTGCTCTCCACTTTCCTGCTCCTCGACCAGGTCGTCTGGGCTGGAAGATCTGGAATCTACAAGGTAAATGAATTCCCCCATTTCTTTCTCTCTTTTTGAGATATCTTTCACCAACTTTCACCTACAAATGGGCAGAATAAAGAGCGGGCTGAGCTGATTGGACGGATCTCAGTCTTCTGCTGGATGGGTTCATCTGCTTGCACCTCTGTGATAGAGGTTTGGGCCCTCGTTTTTGTTATTTGTGATTTTTATATTTACAGATAACCCTAGTTAACGTTGCATTCGTTTTATACACCTTATAATTCCCAGTTAGCTGAGATCAGGAGGCTCTCAAAGTCAATAAAGAGGCTGGAGAGGGAGATCAAGCCAGCCGACAGACATCTCGTAAATTCCCATAAAATTAACTCATTTTATTCTTTGACTGGGTGTTGACTTTTATGTTGGACCTTTGGTTGACCTGATAGAATGACCAGTATCTCGGAAAAGTCAAACAGTCAAATGAAAGAGTTCTCTCTCTGGTCAAGGCATCTCTGGACATAGTGGTGGCCATTGGTCTCCTTCAGCTCTCCCCGAAGAAAGTCAATCCTCGTGTCACAGGCGCAGTGGGTTTTGTCACTTCGCTGATATCTTGCTACCAGGTCAGGGTTTCTGCATTATCTCTCAGAATTTTATTTTTATGGGTTGACTCTAATTTTATCAATATCTCATCCAACAGCTTCTCCCTGCCCATCCTAAGTCAAAATCAGCATGAAGGGTCTCTCAGTTGTTCTTCATCATGATCATTACCAATTAGCAACCAGTCTCCTATCATGAAGTCAACTTTGAAACTGCTGGTATGTTCTTATGCTCATGTAAAATAACTCCCTGGGTACTCTCAACATTGTCATCATCATGATCATTGATATCCTCTTATGGGGAAAGAATCCTTCCAGTAGATGGTTGCTTTTTCCCTGCTTTGATGTTTATCTACCTCCTCCATTACCAATAAGTATATGGAAGGGAAGAACATAAAGCTGGATATTTATGAAAAGTTGTTAGTAGCTGTCTTTTTGTGATTCAATTTCAGAAATCCACAACTCTTTTGGTACCACGATTTACAATATCTTATGCTGATTCAAAAAGGAAGATTTGTGGACTACATATTGATGTCAATCTTAAGGATCATGAAAGCCTAAAATATTTTTAGCTAATTCACTAGAACATTGCTAGAATACTTTGTTGTCTAGATAGGAGATGATGCAAGAACATAATTTCTTGATCTATTCCACTCATCTTTCATAACTCTTTTTAATATAAGTCATTGGTGATATCAAAGATGTACATGTATGTACAATTTTGAAACCATGCATCAATTGGATTTGAGTGGGAAATCAAAGAAAGAAAATCATCCCAACTATAGTAAAGGGAATAAGGGAAATCTACTAAAAAATCTACTCCTACTAATAAATTGCCATCCTAATTTAATCTTTAATACATGGAGAAGATTCTTACCAACATGAAGGTTATACGAAGATGACTTGATTTCTCTAGATCAATATCGACTGATGTTTCTCAAAAGGACATTGCATACCCTCTGATTTATGCTATCTATCTAGAGAGAAAAAGTCCCCAAAACATCTCAATTTGATTGGATTTGATTCTCGTCATCTAATCATGCATTTATAGAGGGTTGGACTTCTGGGATCTTGGCACATCACCCTTAGATCAATGTTTCGAGGAGATCCATCATATGGAGCTACTATGACCTTCTGCTCGACGAATCTCCATGGCAGAATGCAAAGATTTGTGCCATGTATCCTTTTTGCAGACCAATTGATGAAGAATCACAATTTGAAATCTCTCCGAGCCCTAGGATTCAGTGGTCTCTTGTGTGCCTTAGTTTGAGATCATGCCACATGTTGACGTATGAGTGGTCATTTAAGTAATTAAGTCTCAAATTTTCATGCTCACTCACTCATATAAATGACTGCACTTAAATTATCATTATGGTGGATACATATCCACTTAATTTGATGTTTCTGATCTCTTCTACTTGATCGAAGCGCCGAAAGATTAACATGTCACTTGTGAAGAGGGATAGTCCAAAATGAAAAGTTACATAAAATATTTAAGATTCTATGCTAATGATATTTATGATTATTGCAAAGTACTCCAAGAACTATTCCATAAGATAACACACCATGCATCACCACATCAATGCCACATAGACTCCTGCATGCTAGATGCTACCTATCGCATGAATATCATCCTCATAGATTGTAAGTATCACAAATCTCCCAAAACTAGTTTTTTGCATCACATTTGGACTAGTCTTGCATGAAGTAAAGCCATAGTCAGTGAGAACACCGGTTTGCAATCATACACAAGGACTCTATTTGAGCCCATAAATAGCATGCCCAAGTAGGTAGACCATCACCACTTTCCACTCATATACTTGAAGAGCTTCAAGATAAGTATTGGGCACCTACTTGAGGGCTATAGAAAATTCAAAGGTATGGAAGGTGGGTGAATATGGTCATAGGATATAAATTTGGCTATGGGGTGTTGGGAGCAAGCATGGGTACCCTTCTATTTGGGAATAGGAAGGTGTATGCCATCAAGAGATGGAGCATGGGTTGGACGAGTGATGGGAAATGCTAATGAAGATTTCATCATAGGAGAGGAGGGAATGGGAGAGGTGGTACGATGAGATAGAGGCAGACATGCTGGAGACTTTGTAGGAGGCACTAGGGATGTGAATGAAGTTGTAGAGGCCTCATAGAAAAGTAAGGGATCTCGCATGGTAGATAGAGCAATGAGAGGAGACATCTCCATAGATGGTGATGAAGAGTATGCTGTGGTAGAAAGACACCTTGAAATTGGAGATGTAGATTGTTGAAGCAGTGTAGTAAGAGTGAAGTAGGGAACATCCTCCTAGAAGGTGACATCAATGGAAGTAATATAGGGGCACGAATCATAGAAATAGAAACAATATCCCTTTTATATGCATGAGTAGCCAACAAATAATCCTTTTAACACCCGACGGGAAAGTTTAGATAAGGATGTCATATGGTTTTGCACAAAGGCAAGGCATTCAAACAACTGATGTTGTGGTGAAAAAAGAGGTGCATCACGGAAAAGACGATTGAGAGGTATTAAAAGCATTACCCAAAAGGAGAGGAGTGAAGATAATATCATAAGACCACAAATAATGGGCAGCATCCATCTCATGGAGTAGTGCCACATAGAATGTGGTGTTTTCTTTCCAAAACACCATTTCAAGAGGAGTGTAAGGGGAAGTAGTTTGATGGATGATTCCATGCTTACCACAATTTTTTGGACTGTATTTGAAACAAACAAGAGGGTATTATCCATCCAAAAGATCCCAGGAGTAATATAATGTTGGATAATGGTCTCTTGAGTAAACTAGTAGACCATGTTAAGGACCTATGTGAAATCTTTCATGACACATACACAACTGATTCAAGTATAGTTTATGGAGCGTGATCATGCGGTTTTCGAAGGCACATGTCCACGTGTAAAAAATAAAAGCAAACTCACTTAAAATGTGTATTAATAGTGTCTAATTTAGTATAGAGATGAATAAAGGTCGAATCCACAGAGAATGAGGGTGTGTTCTAGGGATATTTTAGAACTATATCAAATTGGATGATGAATTGGGGTGAGAAATTAAAGAAAAATGTAGATTTAAAAGAAGACCCAAAGACGTATTTATAAAATTAAAAATCATTGAAATCAAATATATACCCATGGAGAAATAAAAAAGCAAAGTAAGAGAGAATAAATCGCTCATGAATAGAATGAAAATGATAGAAATTATGAAATTCATGTAATCTAAGCTTCAAATTTGAAATTTAATGCTAAATGATAATTGATCCACAAAAAAATACCAAAGTCATGCTTGAAATGATCCAATTAATCATTGGATCGAGGCTTTTCATGTTGCAATTTCAAAAAATGAATGTTTCGAGTTGAAGTA
Organism: Lemna minuta; assembly: GCA_024174645.1. Lineage (NCBI taxonomy): Eukaryota > Viridiplantae > Streptophyta > Magnoliopsida > Alismatales > Araceae > Lemna > Lemna minuta. The sequence continues at coordinate 17,434,894 of CM044110.1, read as the reverse complement.
ATGATTTTCCTTGAGTTTTAAATGAAATCTTGACCTCAAAGGCTCCTTGAATGCATACATGAGTCTAGAAAATGATTAAAGCAAGAGATTCAAAGATTACACAATCTAAACGGTCCGATCAATTGGAAAATTTAAGAACACATTTGTCATTGAAGGAGAGAGAATTTATAAGATTTGGAAAAGAGACATGGGCATCAGATTTTCTTTTTTATGGGGTCAATGGTTATGATTGAACATAAGGAGTTGAATCAATGTCCTTAAATTGTAGTCGTCAGATCTCCATGAGCGCTAAGGTTTCACCACGTTGCTTCATGAAGAGAGATCATTGTTTAATTGTGTGTGTCAGATCTAAATCTAACGCATTAGATCATGTTATGTGTCAAGGTAAATCCTAACCATTATAACTCCTTGAATCAATGATCTAGATTCACTGGGTTTTAAAAAGAAAATTATCATCGAATAGGATTGCACCAAGTAATAGATCATTTAATTTTTTATTTCATGATATGAAAATTTGGAATAAAAAAGGAGTTTTTAAAAAGATATTAATTTTATAAATTTTTTGGAATTTTTTGGCACACATGGGTTGTTGATGCAGGACAACTAATGTGGCAAGGTTGACATGGTGACGTGTCTACATGGCAAGATGTGGCAGCCTCAAGGGGTGCCACACATCACATAGGCAATGCTTGTGGTACCTGATTAAGGGGACTATTAGTTTTAATTACGGTGCCCTAACAGACCTAGAGTCATTATGTCATGGTGAACTAATAGCACATCTAGAGTCGTCGCCATTGTCATCATCCAATTGCACTATCCACTTTTGATTAATTTTTTTTTTTTGGGGGGGGGGGGGGTTGAGAGGGGGATCTAGCACAATCTCAATCAAGAAGTGGAATGGTTATTTAGGGTTAAAAATATGGATTTGTGGATTGAAAATATGATGAAAATAGAAAAATAACAATTAAAAAAAGCTCTAATCTAATTATTCATGATAAAAAAACTCACTCTAGTGATGCTCTCCAATCGATCACTCCTTTGAGAACTTGGTAGCTTACATCTAACATGAGAAAATAAAAGGATATTCGATATACAATGGATGATCGATCTACACTCACCTTCCTCTAACTAGCCAATGCTATTAGCATCTAAGGAATATTTCAAAATCCTAAATTTTTCCCATTCTTTGAATTAGCCATTGTGAGGACAAAGAGCATGAAATGCTGATTTTGTCCATAAAATTTTAGCTCCAAAGTTTGTCCGAATCATGAGATATCATTATTTCAATTTAACGTATTTCTGGAAATTTGATTTTTCTTTAAAAATTCTTGATTGATCTTTAGTCGTTTGATCTTCTTTGATTAAGATCATAAGCCATCATATTGTGCCCCATGTCAACTTGTGGTTTTTTGAATTGAGGATAGAATGTCGGGATCAACGACGACCATTAGATCAAACTTCATTAAATTTAGGAGCTCTAAGAATGTGTTGCTTGTCACGCTTTAGTTGTCATGAAGAGAGAGAAAGACAAGTGATCTCATGGGCTGTGATTTGATGCATGTGGTGTACCCACATGTCATGCTACAAAAGAGGGATCTAGTGGACTCAATCCACTGGATTGGGCGGTTTTGATTGGCACCGCCAACTGGAATGCCTAGATTTTGCCATGGGTCCTTGAAAAAAAGAGGGGACATTAGTCCCACATGGAAAGAATCAAAGTAGTTATTTTTTTAAAAAATAAAGGCCAATTAAAGCCTATTAATGAAAATTTGACACTTAATCATTTCATTAATTAAATACTTCCCTTGATGGTGCTACTCAAGCACTAATTGTATGTTGCGTGGCATCACCTTGTGGCATCACATGTACACATTGTCACACTGTAACATGATAAAACATGATTATTGATGCATATTAAGGCCTAAATGATTTCATTTCCATGCATGTTATCATACTTATGTGTATTTTTCTATCATTCCATGAAAAATTAATTATAATCTAAAAGACTCACTTTAAATTAGGGTTAAATATGATGATTTAAAAGATAAATAATTAATAACCTATCTTTACTTGAGATTATAGAGGTTTTAAAGTTAAAATAATGAGAGAAAATGTTTTATAAACATTTATTTAAGTTAAAATCCTTAAAAAATAAATGTATTTTTGAAATGAAAATTAAAACTCTCATTATTTATTAATTTTGAATCTTTAGAATGATAGATAATTAAATTTTGGATCAAATGAAAGAAATTTGGATTAATTTGGAGTTATATTTTAAAAGTTATGAATTTTCTAATTTTTAGGGATTTTTCTGGATTTTTTTCTGAATTAATTTCGATTTTTAAATGATTAAAATAATTTAAAACAAGGCAAAAAGGGGGGGTATTTTTGTGCGGGACCCACGTGGATGCGACGTGGCACGCAAGGCCACGTGGCAGCGCCATGCGGGCCCACGCGGCGCCTACGCGGCGATGTGACGTATTATATTTACATATATAGTGGTTATAATATATATAGTCTTCCGATTATCGGAAGAGGATTATTAACCCTCTAATCTGTCACACGTTATAAACCAAACCCTTTCCTTTAATTTTTCCCCTGTGGGACTAAGTTCCACACGGTTTTTAAGATTACAGGTGACGTGGCTGAAAGAGAAGCATTGGATCGGAGGAAGCGCGATCGAAGCACGTCGATCGGGTGCGCTCGTGGTCCACCGGATCACGCGCACGTGGCTAATTAAGGGGATTATAACGGTCCTGATTAAATGGCGAGGAGCGCATCTCGACCGCCCGATCTCGATCCAAGGGGCGCGATTCAAGGCGTTTATAACGCATATCTAAGGCTTCATCCGGACACTCCATCAACGATCAGACGGCTGCGATATTTTCAAAACGGTCCATGATGGCCCGTTTCATTGTAACCGTCAATTGTTTTGATCAAACGGTTACGCCCAAAATTTGTATAAATAGAGGTGTTCTTCGATGTTCTAAGCATTCGAGTTGGAAATCAAGAAAATTGATCTGTTTAGACACCTCCCCTCTTGAATCTCTCGATCCCATTTTGTTCTACACTCATTTCCACACCTCTGGAGCATTTGAGATCGAGATTTGTCCGTGTAGATCAGTAGAAATCGATGCTTGAACTCACGATCGCGTTCTTCGGTATTTTCGACGATTAATCGGGTTAATTGCGTTAATCCGATCGCTATTTGTGGTTAGTGGAAGCGGTTTTTGCTAATCTTTCGTCCATTTATGTTTGATTTCAATTTATATTAGGAATTGAAGTTTAATTTTGGTTAATTTTAGTTAAAATCGCAATTTACAATTTCGAAAATTTCTCCCCACTTCGATCTTCAATTTCTCTGCGAAATCAAGATCATTTTCAATGATTTTTGATTTTGTGGATTTGATTTGAAGTTCTCTTTCATAATTTACCATTTTCCCCAATTTCTATCATCAATTCATCGTTCGATTTGATCGAAATTTGAAGAGACCATCATAAATTTTCTTATTTCCTTGTGGATTCGACCCTTATTTACCATTATACCCTTCAATTCGAATTAATTTCATCAAATTGGTAAGTTTGGACTTTGTTTTTGACACGAGACTGTGTGAAATCGATGACCTCGTGGTCTCGTCTCGTCACATGCCATGTTAGCACATGCAAATAAAACCATTTTTCCCAATTTTTACACCCCGAAAATTCCTTTAAAAGATCCATAAATCTCATAAAGTATTAGAAAAATTTATTTATAATCCAGAAAAATCTAGTAGTTATAATAAATTTCCAAATTAATAAAATTTTTTAGTTTAAAGACTTATATCTTTTCAAAACACGTCTTTTTGGGATGAATTTTTTTTTCATATTGGTCATAATTTTCTCTTCTTATATCACATGAAACTAAAATGAAAATAAGCTAAAAAAAGAAATCTGCATTAAAAACTCATTGTGATTGTTCTCGTCTTTGTACTTATTATTCTTTATTCACGCCACTACAATAAATTATACTTGTTTGACCGTAAAAAGGTCAAATGAAAATTATGTAAAAAATAATTACAAAATTAAGCACAAATTTAGCTTATGAACGATATGATATGATGAATTCAAAAATTTCATCAAAACATGATAACATGTATAATAATAATTCAAAATGTCCCTATAAATTATTCAATAATGATTAATTATATTTTCAAGAATGCATGTTATCAATCTCCTAATGATGCATGGTTCAATCCAAAGTGTCTAATCAAGATCAGACAACACCTACTAAGTGAAATTTTGTATATTATAATGTTTTGATGCAACCTATTAAGTGCCATGTTCAATAACATGGTGAAATCACAACTCTCCATCTCATATTCACCTCTCTCCATTTAATCATCACCCTTAATCGCATCAAAGATGGTGATTTGATCGCCACACCCAAATTAAATTATATTTATACTGTCCCTTCACAAAAATAGGAGATGAAGAGAGATTGTGCAGTCATTGAAAACATATGTCCTTGCGTTAATTTTTTTTCCAAACTCACTCCTTGGAGGATTTAATCATGTATTGATTAGTATAATGATGAGTAAGGGTCGAATCCATGGAGAATTAGGGAAATTTTTTAGATGTATTCAAAATTCGATCAAATTGGACAATGAATTACGGTGAGAAATTAGGGAAATTGATGTTTCTAGAAAGGAGATTCTAAGATGAATCCACGAAATCAAAAGTCACTCAATTTGGATTAGAATTTGTAGAGAAATAAAGGAGCAAAATAAGGAGAGAATATTCGATAAAATTACTAAATTTTGAAGAGAGAGAAAATAACTAAATTTCAAAATTATGAATCAAAATTAAAATATAATGTAATAGGACAAGTGATTATGAGGAAAACACATAATCTAACCCAAAATCATGCTCAAAATGATCCAATTAATCACCATTTCAAGGCTTTTCATTCTGCATTTTGAAAAACAAAAATCCAGAGTTCAAGCGACGAATTCTTCCTTCTCCCTTGACGAAATCTTGATTTCAAGCACTCCCTGGAAACAAAAATGAGTATAGAAAATGAAAAAAGAGATTCAAGAATCATGTTGTCCAATCAGAGAATGGTTTACACTATCAAAAAAGGGGAATATAAATATGGGAAATTTGAGCATGGCCATTCGATCTGCCTCTTCATCTTTAATTAATGACTCAGATGTAATGCACGGATTTGAATCGTTATTCTTATATCATGGCCATCAGATTTGGAATGGAGCGTTGAGATTTCACCACGTTGCGGCATGAAGATAAACTTTCGGTTGATTTCATCCGTCGGATCTTGATCTGACATTTTTAAACACATCGCAGACCATTAGATGTTTTAAATCATGGCCATTATAATTCTAGTGATTAACAACTAGGATTCATTGCGAGTACTAAGTTGAATCGACACCCAATCGAAGCACCCCACGTACCCTCCTCTTTAAGTGAACATCAATGGTCATGATTATATTTAAAAATCCAACGCTGCACATCGCGTCAAGTCACCTAATCAAAATAAAAGAATCATAGTCCCACATTGAAGAAGTCAAGGAAAATTTCACAAAAAAAAAAATGAAAAATGGACTATACGATTAGCTCAAGCCTATTAAGGGCGCTTAATCATTAATGATGCACATTTATCACACACCACTCATTTGTCACATGTGTGCCACATGACATGCCACGCCAGCTGCCACAGCAATGTAGCCGTAAAAACCTATATTAAAACTATTTTAAATCAAAATAAATTCTAAAAAAATCTCCAAAAATTACAAAATTCATACCTTTTAAAATAGAAATATTTTTTAATCTAATTTTTTTGTTTGATCAGAATTAAAATAATCTATCATTTTATTAAAATATAATTAAAATATAAAATGAAAATAATCTACTCTTAAATTTTAACTTTTAATTATACATGATTATCCCTGTAAAATAATGCATTTTGAGATGTTAATTCAAATTGCATAGAATGATGAATATGCACACAAAGTATTATAGTATGCATATGGATGGAATGTTTTATGTCTTAATTTATATTAATAGTCATGTAAATACAAGTACAAGTTGTATGTTATTAATAGGCATGCTTGAATCTCTTGATCTAGAAATGTCCTTAACTCAATGCCACATCTTTTGAAAATTTGAAATCAAGATTTGGTGAAAGGATCGTGAGTACTAGCCACTTGAATTCTAAATTTTTGCCAAGAATACATCTGCACGAAAAGCCATGATCTAGAAATTAATTGGATTTTTTTCTTGGTGGTTTTGGGTTAGTTATATTTCACCATTGAGTGATAGACTTCTTTCTAGAATTATGGATAATTTTAAGCTTAATCGTCACTTTCTCTCTCTTGGTGAATATTTTTTCTCTCTAGTTTCTTTCTTTGAATTTTCCTTATATTTAAGTCCAATTTTCATTCTTTTTAGTTCTATGGAAAGATATTTGAGTCCTCTTAGAATCTATATCTTTTCCTAAATTTTCATTCCAATATTTTTGGGATCTGATGCGTGTGATTGGTGAAGAATGGATGCATGCTCCACCATTAGTGCACTTGACATTTGCACCTTTAGTGGAGACCGCACCAAGCAGATAAGAGATCGCCAAGAGGCAGTCAACTGTTTCATCAGGGACATCATGTACAACATCGGAGCCTTTGATGGAAATAGAATCAATGCCATAAGATGAGACAACATCGACACTATAGGGAGCATAGACATATACATCTCCATTTGTGCACTAAAAGCCCCCACCTTTGTGGGAGGCAGCAACTACCAGATCAAACATCGCAAGCAAGGAGAAAATAACTCCATCAAGGGCTCCAATTACACCCAAGACTTTGGTGGAGATTGATAACACAAAATCTATACATGCAATTATATGATTATTAATACAAATTAGGGCATAAAACATTCCATTCTTATGCATGTTATCATACTTTGAGTGCATATCTATCATTTCATGCAATTTTAAGCTATAATATCAAAATGCATTATTTTAGGGATAATTATGCATAATTAAAGAATATATTTTAGAGTAGATTATTTCCATCTATATTTGAGATTATAATTGGGTTTTAATGTTAAATAATAAGAGAAAGTCCTTTCTATACACTGACGAGACGAGACCACGAGGTCGTCGCTTTCACACGGTCTCGGGTCAAAAATTATTCCTAACTTACCAATTTTGGGAATTTATAACAAATTAAGTGGTATAATGGTAAATAAGGGTCGAATCCACGGGGAATTAAGGTATTTTCGAGATATCTTATGGAAATTGATCAAATTGGATGATGAATTGAGGTGAGAAATTAGGGAAAATGGTGGTTTTAGAAAGATAACTCAAAGATCTATCCACGGAATCAAAGATCACTCGATTTGGATTAGTAATCGCGGAGAAATCAAAGATGGAAGTGGGAGGAAATTTTCGGAATCGCGAAGAACACAAATTGAAATTAAAAAAAAAATGAACTAAATTAAGATCCTAAACTTAAAATTGATGATACATGATGAAAGATTAGAGGATAAAACTGTTTTCTAACCTGAGATAACGATCAAATCGATCCAATTGATTGCCGGATCGACGGCTATTCATTCCGCGAATTCAAACGTGAACATCGGTGTTCAAGAGACAAATTCTCGTCGCTCGATCGACGAAATCTCACTTATAAACACTCCGTGGACGCGAAATCGAGTCTAGAAGCGATTACAAGTAAGAGATTCAAGAGAAGTGATAACATGCAATCTTAACATGACAAAATAAGGCATAAAACATTCCATTTATATGCATGTTATCATACTTTGAGTGCATTTCTATCATTCAATGTAATTTTATGTTATAATCTCAAAATGTATTAATTTAGGGTTAATTATGATGAATTAAAGATTAAAGATTTTATAACCCATCTTTACTTGAGATTATAAATGGTTTTTAAAGTTAAATAATAAGAGAAATCATTTTTATGAACATTCATTTCATTTTCTAAAATTAAAATCTTAAAGAAATGAATGTATTTTTGAAATAAGAATTAAATCTCTTGTTATTTAAATAATTTGACTTTTTAGAATGATAGATAATTAAATTTCAGATCAAATAAAAGAAATTTGGATTAATATGGAGTTGTATTTTGAAAGATATGATTTTTACAATTTTTAGGGATTTTTCTGGATTTTTCCGATTTTATTTTTTTATTTAAAATGTTTAAAATTATTAAAAAAATGACAAAAATGTTTCTATTTTTCGCGCGGGTCCCACGTGGATGCGACGTGGCACTTAGGGCCACGTGGCAGCACCACGCGGGCCCACGCGGCGCCTACACGACGCATATACATTATATTCATATACTATACATATTATATAAAGAGGTATTCAGCCTTCCGTAGCCCGGAAGGGTATTCGAACCCTCTTATCCATCGGGCCTTATAAACCCGACGGGTTTATTAATCTTTTCCGTGTGGGACTAAAGTCCCACACAGTGTTTTAAATGCAGGCCACGTGGAGTGATGTGAGGCGTCGGATCGGCGGCGCATCAGAAGATCCACGAGTCGATCGCGTGGACGCGGACCACCGATCGATCATTCATGACACGTGCCTATTTAAAGAATTATAACGGTCAGATGTTTGGCGACGTGGCAGCATCACAGGCGCCGATCGAGTGGACGCGCGATCCACGAATCAGAGATCAACACACTTGCCTTTAATGTAGAGTTATAACAGCCACGATCGAGTGCGTCGAAACGCATCGCGATCGTCGGATCGCGATCCGACGGGCGCCGTTTTGATGCGTTTTATAAACGCATATCGTGAGATCAATCTGGAGCGTCCAATGAAGATCTGAAGGCCAAGCTTTAATCATAACGGTTCACCGTTACGGATGCATCTGGACCGTTGATGGAGCTTTAAAGACATCGATCGGACGGTTTCTCCCAATTTAGCCTATAAAACGAAGAGTTCTTCGATTTTGTAAGACATTCGAGGAGGATTTCTCTTAATCGACCCATATAAACCCTTCCTCTCTTGAATCTCTCACTTGTAATCGTTTCTAGACTCGATTTCGCGTCCACGGAATGTTTATAAGTGAGATTTCGTCGATCGAGCGAGGAGAATTTGTCTCTTGAACACCGATGTTCACGATTGAATTCGCGGAATGAATAGCCGTCGATCCGGCGATCAATTGGATCGATTTAATCGTTATCTCGGTTTAGAAAACAATTTATTCCTCTTATCTATCGTCATGTATCATCAATTTTAGGTTTATGATTTCAATTTAGTTCAATTTCGTTTTTAATTTCAATTTGTGTTTTTCGCGATTCCGAAAATTTCCTCCCACTTCCATCTTTGATTTCTCCGTGATTACTAATCCAAATCGAGGTATTTTTTATTCAATGGATAGATCTTTGAGTTATCTTTCTAAAACCACCATTTTCCCTAATTTCTCACCTCAATTCATCGTCCAATTTGACAAAATTCCAAAAGATCTCTGGAAAATACCTTAATTCCCTGTGGATTTGACCATTATTTACCATTATACCCCTCAATTCGTTATAAATTCCCAAAATTGGTAAGTTAGGAATAATTTTTGATGCGATACTGCGTGAAATCGACGACCTCGCGGTCTCGTCTCATCAAGATGTGTGTAGATAGGTCGATTAAGTGAAATCTTCCTCGAATGCTTACAAAGGACGAAGAACACTTCGTTTTATAGCGTTTTTGGGCGTAACCGTCCGATCGTTTCGATCGAGGTTACGATGAAACGTCCACGATGGACCATTTTTGAAAATGTCGTGGCCGTCTGATCTTGATGAACGGTCCGGATGCATCTGCGCGATTAAACGTTATAAACACTTGATTTTGTCACCGTTGGATAGCGATCCGACGGTCGCGATTCTCCCCGCCAATCTTTAATCGTGACCGTTATAATGCCTTTAATAAAGGCATGTGCGCTTGATCTTGATCGATGATCCGTGCTCCACGCGATCGATGTGTGGATTTCAAAACGCCGACGATCCGACGCTTCGCGAGCAGCCACGTCACCTGCATTTAATATATCGCGTGGCTTAGTCCCACACGGAATTAAATAAAGCGTTTCGTCGAGTTTATAAGACCCGACGATTTATATGGATCAATAAGCCTTCCTATGTAGGGAAGGCTGAAGACCCTTTATACATTATATAATAATAATAAATATATACGCCGCGTGGGCCCGCGTGGCGTTGCCACGTGGCCCTGCGCGGAAATATACCACTTTTTGCCATTTTTTTATTAATTTTAAACGTTTTAAATCGAAAAATAAAATCGGAAAAATCCAGAAAAATCCCTAAAAATTGTAAAAATCATAACTTTCAAAATACAACTCCAAATTAATCCAAATTTCTTTCATTTGATCTGAAATTTAATTATATATCATTCTAAAAAGTCAAATTATTTAAATAACAAGATATTTAATTCTTATTTCAAAAATACATTCATTTTTTAAAGCTTTTAACTTTAGGAAATTAAATGAATGTTCATAAAAATGATTTCTCTTATTATTTAACTTTAAAAACCACTTATAATCTCAAGTAAAGATAGGTTATAAAATCTTTAATCTTTAATTCATCATAATTAACCCTAAATTAACGCATTTTGAGATTATAACATAAAATTGCATGGAATGATAGAAATGCACTCAAAGTATGATAACATGCACATAAATGGAATGTTTTATGGCTTATTTTGCATTAATAATCATGTTTTATCATGTTAAGATTGCATGTTATCACACCCCCCAACTTAAATCATTTATTTTTCTAAGTTTTAAGAGAAATGAGTGTATTTTTGAAAAAAAAATTATTCTCTAGTTATTTATTAAATTTGTTTTAAAATGATAGATTATTTAATTTCTGATTCAACAAAAAAAAAATTTATGTTAATTTGGAGTTGTATTTTGAAAGTTTTAAATTTTCTAGTTTTTAGGGATTTTTCTAGAATTTTTCTAAATTTATTTTAGATTTTTAAAATTAAAAAATTGTCATTTTTATCACATGCTGACATGGCAGCTGACACGGCAGGCGAATGATGTATCGCCACGTGGCAACGTATATATGTGCGATGTGGCGCATAGTCTAAGTAGCATGTGTGGACACGCGTGTGTGCGCATGCGTGCTTGAGTTTAGTGGGTTAAGCATCCTTTTCAAGATATTCGCTAAGCCCACTTAATCCTCGCTACTTATATACCCGAAATTTCTCATTTCTTTTTGTCATGTAGGACTATCTTTCTGTTTATTTTTACGTAGGCAATGTCGCACGGTGGGAAGCATATGATTCGCGCATTTAATCAAATCTTTCGATCTTCACTTAAGCCGAGGGTACATGATGACATCTGATTGGGTGACGATTTGCTTTAAAAATGATTTAATATCAACCGTTCATCTTAGTAGTTATAACGGCTGAGATTAAATGCATCCGATGACTTCCGTGGACGTGTGGATATCCAAAGCGTTCGATGAAGATTGAATCGCAGGCGTTACATGATGATCCAAATCTACGCTATGACACGACTTCATCTAGGTGCTCCATTTCAAATTGAACGGACGCGACTTAATCACGACGATTCACATCTTGGTGTTTCATTTGAGCTGTTAATCAAAGATGAAATGCCAAATCCAATGGCTACGCCCAAATTTGCCTACTTATACGTATGTTCTTTGACGAAAAATGTATTCTTGAATGTTTTGAGCTATCAAATTGTTTAGACATCTCAATCCTTAATGATTTCTTCTTCTTCTAGACTCATTTTCATGTCCAAGGAGTGATTGAAATAAAGATTTTGTCAAAATAATAGGGAGAAATCGCCTCTTGAATGCTGAATTTTGTCTTCAAAATCGCGGGATGAAAATCCCTTGATCTGGTGATCAATTGAATCATTTTGAGCACAAATTTGGGTTAGATTATGTGTTTTCTTCCTAATTTTTTTTTCTGTATCATTATCTTTCAATTTCGAATCATAGATTAGTTGAATTTTAGATAAATTTTTGGTTTTCTCTCTCTTCACGATCAGTTTTTCTCCCTAGTTTTCACTCCTTGATTTCTCCGCGAATCTTGATCCAAATCAAGTGATTTTTGATTCCGTGGATTCGTCTTGGAGTTTTCTTTCTAAAATTACTAAAATCCCTAATTTCTCTGCTCAATTCTCTGTGTGTTTTCATCAAATTTGAAGTACTACCTAGAAAATACCTTAATTCTCCATGGATTTGAACCTTCTTTACCATTATACTATTTAATTCTTGATTATAATCTTTAATTGGTGAGTTTGAAAAAAATTTTGACACATCTCCATGTGTCTTCAGCAATCGCAGGAATACATCTCGTCAAAGACAAATTTGATGCCACCAATAGGTATGATGTTGACATTACATGGAGTGCTAGTCTCGACAACACGAGTCCATTGCCCAACACGTCAAGATGCGACAAGTGAAAACTTCATTAAACGAGACCCCACCTCAATAATCAATGACAAACAAAGTCCAAGCTCTTTGAATGGGTCAATCGACCCAGCTAAAATCTAATGTAGATATCGGTTGTTTCATATGAGTTATTCTCCTTTTTGTCATTTTTTTGTGTTTTATTTCCCTAACTTCTAGGCCTACGAAGAGGCCAAACATCGGGGTTTGAAATAGAGGGATTCTTTTCATGTGTACCTTTTCTGATTAGTTGTACTAGTCATCGAGGCCCTGAGAGGATGTTGTGGGGAGGAATCGGTCATCTTGCTCGTCTCCTAAGCTAGCTTCGTCATGGAAGACTCTGCCATCACTGCTAGGGGGAGGGTTTAATGAATTTCCAAGCACCTCTCCCTCTCTTTGTATGGCTGAACTGTAGCTAAAACCATGGTGATCCCAATGAAGAGGCCAAGATTGTGTCATGTTTCATGCTGCCCAAGAATCATCCACATCGCCACACCCTTGCTCATCACCCCCACATGTTCATGTTAGGTCATCCATCACCTGCCCCCTTTTGACACTGCAAGAATCTGCTACCCACGTCAAGGATCATCACACCCGTGGTGATGAAGGTCCACTCTCTCCTTGGTTGAGGTCAGATCCCCTTCCCCCCTCACGAATTCACTAGATTGGAGTGCCTTCACGATGACATAGTTTGCATGCTGAGCTTGGTTGTCCCTAGGTCGAGAGTCCCAACCCACTGCAACCATCTTAACATTAAACTACATCAGATACACTCTCAAAATGTCAATCAAAACATCAAGCATAATAGAAAACATTGAACTGAACATTTAAAACACCAAGGCGCATGGAATCAGTGATCCTATCATTTATTTTATATTAGAATCGACACTTATAAGGTTTACTGAAGGAGTTCTCAAAGCTGTTCAAGTGTCTAGCCATTAGTAATATCCATATGATTGTTAGGCTGCTAGATATCCTCTTCAATGCTCTCCACTATGAGAGGAAGAGAATAAATGAGAGAATTCCCACAAGGCCTGCATTGGCATCGTCAATTGTGGTCATTGTTCTCTTAATTATAGATATCTGGTATGCGAAATTTTCACAAAACGCTCATCATTATGTCTCTATCAACTAACATCTATGGAATTTATGTGTGTGACCCTCTAGGTCCTTATATCTCTCTAAATAATAACTCTATAGACTCAATAACGCATTATTGGTGAACCTAATTAAGTATATGTATCAACATCTAGATTAATTAATTCAATATTAATTTAACCCAATCGATAGGTCGAGTTACCGACCCATTGGGTGCCAAGCTATGCAACATGCCCTAAGAGATACAGAGTATATAAGAACTCTTTTTTGGAACCTTGTCGTCATCATTTATCATGTACGTATAATCCTTTGCCTACATGAGACTCTTAAATAACTTAGGATATGGTCAATAATAGCATGCAACTTATACTTGTAATCACATGATTATTAATACAAATTAATGAATAAAACATTCAATTCTTATGTATGTTATCATACTTTAAGTGCATATTTATCATTCTATGGAATTTAAAGTTATAATATCAAAATATATTATTTTAAGAATAATCATGCATAATTAAAATGTGATAGTTTAGAGTAGATTATTCTCATTTATAATTTGAGATGATAATTGAGTTTTAAATGAAAAATAATGAGAGAAAACATTTTTACATATACTCATTTATTTTTCTAAGTTGTATTTTGCCAAAGAAAGTGAGTGTATTTTTTAGTTAAAAATTTATTCTCTTGTTATTTCTTAAAGTTAAATTTTTAGAATGATATATTATTTAATTTTTGATAAAAATTTAGATTAAAAAAAGGAGTTATAATTTGAAAGTTATGAATTTTCTAAATTTTAGGGTTTTTTTTTATAATTTTTTTGAATTTTTATGGATCTATTTTGAATTTATTTGAATTTAAATTATTTAAAAATTTGGTTTTTATGTGTGCCATGACGCGGCTGATGATGAGGCATGTGCGCTTGCAATGTTGCCACTTGGCATCATATGTGTGTGCCACATGGCACATATGAGGCACATATGTGTGTACCCGTCATTAGTATTAAACGCCCTTTTAAGGGATTAAACTAGCCACATAATGTGATTTACCTTATATACCCATCACATTCTCTTTATTTTTCCAATGTGTGACTATTTGCTTTTTATTTTTTTATCATAGGTGATGTGACACAATGAGGAGCGTCCAATTTTTAAGTTTAATAGCAATTGTTGATGATCACTTAAGTGAAGGGGTACGTGGCACATTGTGATTTGGCGGCGATTCACTTTATAAATCATGATTAAATCTTAGCCGTTCATCTAAGGAGTTATAATGGCTAGGATTGAATACGCTCAATGGACTCCTTAGATGTGTGGCGGCATCTCGAGCGCTCGATGAAAATCGAATAGCTGCCATTATGCGACGATCAATATTCACGCGCGATGTAGCAAAATCTTAGCACCTCAAATTTGATTGGATGCATAATACTTAATGGTGACGATTCACATCATGAGGTTTCATCTAAGCCATAGATTGAAGATCAATCTTCAAATCCACTGGCCATGCCCAATTTTTGCCTATTTAAACTCTCTCTTTGACAGTGTAAAGTATTAGCAAATGTTTCAATCAATTGAACCTTTTGGACATCTCAATCCTTGAATATCTTATTTTTCTTGTTCTCAACTTATTTTCGTGTCCAAGGAGTGATTGAGAGCAAGATTTCATTGAGAGAGAACGAAGGATTTGCCGCTTGAACCTCAAATTTTTATTTTTCAAAATGCAAAATAAAAAGCATTGATCCGGCAATAAAATTGACCATTTTGAGCACAATTTTGGGTTAAATTACGTATTTTCTTCCTAATCTTTCATCCTATAACATTACATTTAATTTTGATCAGTAGATTAGTATAATTTATGAAATTGAGTCATTTTCTCTCTCTTTGGGATTGAATTTTCTCTCCTTATTTCACTTATTGATTTCTCCGCAAGTACTAATCCAAATTGAGGGATATTTTATTCCATGGATTCATCTTGGAGTCTTCTTTATGAAAATATCTATTTCTGTAATGTCTCACCAAAATTTATTATCCAATTTGATAAAATTTTGAATACATCTAAAAAATTTCTCTAATTCTCCATGGATTTGACCCTTACACACGATTATTCTAATCAATTTGAGATTAATTTTATAAATCAATGAGTTTGGAAAAAAATTTGACGCGAGGAAGTGTGTTTTTAACGATCGCTCAAAATGATTTTGTTAATCAACTGTCAAACCCTAATCTGTCATCCGTTTTTAGTACTGATATATGAATGAAATCATTGATTTGACCCCTCACTAAACAACATTAATTTTTTGTGGATTTGACCCTTTCTCACTTACATACTTCATTAGTCATAATTAACTTTAATGTTAAGTGATTTTGGGCTTGTTTTGACCCATGAATGGTGTTTTCAACAATCTGACAAATTCAACTTGTCAAAGGATGTTATTCCTAGGGAATCAGTCATTTTATTTAGAAGATTCTTGTGAGTTTGACTTAGACAAAATTGGATCTTTACTTTCACTTTTTGATTTGAATTATCATTGAGTCTTTTTTGAGCCATATGAAGCATAAATTTGTCTCTAACGATCCTTAATTAGAAGTAAGTTAGAATGATTCACATTTTTTAAGGACTTTGGACTATAGCTTCATCACATCGTGTTAAGAGTGTGTCAATCTCATAGATATCAACTCCAGCTACAATCTCTGCCAACTTTTTAAGAATCTTGGTCTTCCAAACTCTCTTATCTGCATAATTGAGTTTCTTAAGACCCTCCTTTGCTTTGATTACGTAGAATTAGAGTTTGAACTTAAAGTCTCATTTACACGTAGATCTACTCACAAAGGACCTCACAATATTCCTCATTTTTTTAATTCCTCTACATCTATAGAAACCATGAACATGGCTAAATAAGGTGATGGGAATGCTAAGATTTGACTTAGAGATTATGTGAGACTCCGACTCAAGAGACTCATAACTTTTGTACATGCACCCCTTGATAGAGGTGATAATTTTATAATAGAGTCTTATGTTATAAGTATGTTACCTATCTTTCATGGTAAAATTTTGGAGTAATGACAAAGCGAATCCGTGCGGTCATTGAATACACGCAGATATGCATAAAAAAAACTTTCAAACTCACCAATTTAGTGAAATAATCATGAATTAGATAGCATAGTGGTGAATAAGGGTCGAATCCACGGAGAATTAAGGCATTTATGATGTATTCTTTGAAATTTGATCAAATTGGACAACGAAATGAGGTAAGAAATTAAGAGTTTTGATAAATTTGGAAAGATAACTCAAAGGCAAATCTACAAAATAAAAAATCACTGAATTTGGATCAAGATTCACAGAGAAATCGACAAGCAAATCAGAGAGAAATTTTTGAATGAGAAGATCACAAAATATCAAAATTAAAATTGAAATTGACTAAATCTACAATTCGAAATTGAAATCTAATTTTATATGAAGAACGATTAGGATGAAAACATGATTTCTAATGATTAGCACTCGAATTGATCCAATTTCTCACCGGATCAAAGGCTTTTCATTCCACGAATTGATTTCTCCTTATTCTCTCAACGAAATCTACTTTCAAACACTCCGTGGACATGTAAATTTATCTAGAAGCGATTGGAAGCAAGATATTGAGGGATTGTGGTGTCTAGATAGTTTGATTATTCGAAAAACTCAAGAATGATTTACATCGTTGAAGAACATCTCAATTTATAGGCAAAAATGGGTGTGGTTGTTGGATTTGACTCTTCATCTTCAATCAACAGCTCAGATGAAACGCTTGGATGCGAATCGTTGCCATTAAGTTGTATTTGTTCGATCGGAGATGAAGTGCCCAGATTTCACTACGTCGCGTGTGACGAAGAATCGTCACACAATCACGTCCGTTTGATTGGAAATCAATGTCCGACATATTGCTACGCGTCCATCGAAGTCCATCAGGCACATTTAATCTCAGTCATTATAACTCTTCAGATCAACGACTGAGATTAAATTATTTTAAAAATGAATCGTTGCCCAATCATATTATGTCGTGTAACCCTCCACTTAGGTGACGATAGCGATTAAGTCGCGCGATTGGATGCTCCACACGACGCCACGTCACCTGTGCACATAAAAACATAAAAATAGTCCTACATGAAGAAAAAATTAGGAATCCAACGGGTATATAACGTATGTGCATTATAGAGAGATATCGTTATCTTGAAAAGGAAGCTTAATCTCTATCGTCAGAGGCACGCACATGTGCGCACACACACGCGTGCCCACACGCAAACACATGTGTGAACACACACGCGATGCCACATGGTGTGTCCATACGCCACCACGTGGCGACCCTCTTTTTCATCCGCGCCACATGAGCACGCGATATAAAATTATTAATTTTATTCATTTAATTCAAAATAAATTGAATTAAATTCAAAAAAATTCATAAAAATTCCAAAAAAAACTCTAAAAATTAGAAAATTCATAAATTTTAAAATACAACTTCGAATTAATGTAAATTTATTTCATTACATCATAAATTAAATTATATATCATTCTAAAAAGTCAAATTCAATAAAGAACAAGAGAATAAATTTTTATTTAAAACATACACTCATTTTTTTTAGAATTTAAAACTTAGATAAATAAATGAGTGTATAAAAAGTATTTTCTCTTATTATTTTAAAATTAAAACGTTAATTATAATCTCAAATAAAAAATAGGGATAATCTAATCTTAAAATATTTCTCTTTAATTTATCATAATTATCTCTAAATTAGTGCATTTTGAGATTATAACTTATTTTCATAGAATGATAGATAAACACTAGAATTGAATGTTTTATGCCTTAAGTTTATGATTACATAAAATTAGAATTGTGATTAGAATTATGATGTTTTATGATTACATACATTAGAATTGAATGTTTTATGCCTTAAGTTGTATTAATAATCATATATTTTCATGTATAATTTGCATGTTTTCAAGCAACCCCATCAGCATGTAGATGAACATAGCTAGGTGTATGAGATCGACCCCATCAATCAGGTGTTCATTGAGAAATTTCCTAGATATATAGTTCCAGGGGAGATTTCCTGAGTTTTTCCTCTTTGACATGTAGTTTACACATTAAATTAGATCCCTGACATCTAGTTTGCTAGTTTTAGCCAGCTTACTCTTTCTTAAGGCTTATCCACATGTACAGTGGACCTTAGGGTGTTTTATAAACACATCTATGCTTACAAGGTTATACTAGTCGTCCTTTTTATGTCGTCCTCTTCACTTAGAGTGACAACATTGAATCTTTCAAATCAATGCTTGCTTGCAGAAGCACTTCATTATTCAGGTTTCAAGCACTACTAAGAATTTTTTGGGCATCGAGTTTTCTTATTAACCAAGGAAGTTGTTTCTTTAAAAATGTACATATATGCTTGATGTCTTTGAGGAAAATGGACTACTTTGTTCGACACCTCAATCATCCCTCATTGATAGTAAACCTAAATTTTGGGTTTCTACTTCTCCTTTTCTTGTGAATGTCATTATTTGACACTTACGCATCCAAATATCTCCTATATTGTGGGTCTTCTCAGCTTAATTATTTATGCAACCCAAATAAATTTATTAGCATCTACTTTATGTGTTCTTGCTTATCTTAAGCATGCTCGTAGGTGCAACCTACTATATAAGTTCCATGGTCACCTTTGCGTTGAAGCATATGTCAACTCTTGCTATACCAAAAATCTGCTTTTGGCTTCCACACCTTTGTTGGGGAAATCTTGTCATTTAGAGGAGTAAAAAACAATGAGTCATCTCTCTCTAGTGCAAAAGTTGAGTACTAGGCTATGGCTCATGCTTCCTTGGAGATTCTACTCGTACATACCTTACTCCATGAGCTTGGGTTTCTCACACACGAGGCTATTCTATTTTCATCGAGCATAACCACTTCTTTTACAAGTGCACCAAGCACATAGAGATCAGCTGTCATATTCCTTTTTGGGCTTATCTGCATTCCTCATGTTGCACATGTGGCAAAGTTTCTAGCATATTTACAAAGGGGTTGAGCATAACTTCCTAAAACCTAGTTTCTTTCAAGCTGGGCTTATGTGACCTCTACACTCCAACTTGAGGAGGAGTGTGAGTGAATATCCTCCATTGTAATTCAATAGTCTCTCTCTCTGTCAGCAGTTTAGGGTTTTCTACATTATCTGCAATTTCTTCTTCTTCCTCTCTCCTTCTTCTCCTCGATCAAAAGGAAGTTTTCCACAAAGATCATTATTGGCTCTTGAATAGGCAATGGCACTAAAGCATGCATATGGTGTGATGATAGAAACATTCTTGAAGTATAAAGAAATCGTGCAATGTTAACCAGCCTATGTCATTGCTACAATGTTGGATCCACATAGAAAATTCAAAGTTTTTATGGTTGCACTCCATGAAACTATCTGTGAGAATCTCCTAAGGTTGCTTGTTGTGCATGGAGAAGTAAAAAAAGAGAGAGTCTTTGTCTTTGATATCTTGGGATGAGTTAATGTTATTGGTTCATTAGGAAATTCATGCAACTTGCCTCATCTCTTATTGGGCTATATGACAAGAGAAAGTCAACCAATGAAGAAGGCAAAAGGAACTTGTAAGGAAGAATAAGATGAAAACTTCAATGGGGGGTGCATTGTTGCTGATCCATTAACATGTTGGGGTGAAGATCGTGCGCATTCAATTTCCCAGACTTTCCTCTATTGTAAAGGAGTACCTTTGCATTTGTGCAACTAGCATGCATGCTGAAACATCGTGAACATACAAGCAAGTAAGTTTAGTGGGTGAAATGGTTCATGTATTGATGATGCCTCAAACTGTTGGGAAAGAGAGGAGGATATCAAAGAAGATCAGTGAACAGAAGTAGGGGATGAGGAAGGATCAATGGTAGCTTCATGAAAGTAAGTAATATTTTTTTCCCTTCTTAAATTCATTAGGGTAGTAAAGTAGATTGTAAGAGGTTTTTCCTTTTACTCAAAAGAAAACATTCAATACGATGTTTGTTCATATTTGATTTTAACATTCAATCAATTGGTTCAATGTTTCTTTTGAAATTTGTATCAAAATTTCAAAATCTGAACCATATATTGAAAACATAAAATGAAAAATTCCATTTATAAAGAAACAAGTCTTCTCTCTTCATTCTTTCATTAGTAATTATTGTCGTACTGTTTTTCTTGGTCGATGAAAATAGAGACAGAGAGCTAGAGAAAGAGAGGAATTGGCAAAGTCAACATCTTCAATATGATGAATTATCTTCCCTTTAAGGAGAAAGCGATTCATAGCACATGTTTCACAAAATCATGAATCTCTTAACTTTGTTCTCGCCTTAAACTATGATATTCGGTTTGTGATAATTTTCACTGCTTAGTCAATAATGTATGAGAAATCTAAGAAGAGTAAGTAGATAAATGTCCGTCAGTCTTGTCGTTCTTCTACTTCTAGGTTTTATTCTTCATGTAATTCTTCTACGGCGGGTAGAATTAGCGAACG